>CAUPSL010001574.1:102500-122500 GCA_963514005.1 Raja brachyura | reverse complement strand
ACATAGAGGTGCTCACCAGGTGCCCATCCAGGTGTTCATCCAGGTGCCCACACCAGGTGCTCACACCAGGTGTTCGTCCAGGTGCCTAGACAGGTGCCCACACCAGGTGCCCATATAGATATTCAGCCATTTGGTGCTCACGCCAAGTGCCACATACAGGTAGGTGTTCACGCCAAGTGCCACGTACAGATAGGTGGTCACCCAGGTGCCAGATACAGGTGCCCATCCAGGTGACCATACAGGTACTCATCTCGGTGCCCACCAAGGTGCTCATACAGTTATTCATCCAGGTGCCCGCATAGGTGTTCATCCAGGTGCCGACACAGGTGCCCACACTAGGTCCCCACACAGGTGCCCAAGCCAGCTGCCCATACAGATATTCAGCCAGGTGCCCTCATTTGGTGCTCACCAGGTGCCACATACAGGTGTCACCAGGTGCCACATACAGGTGGTCACCAGGTGCCACATACAGGTGCTCACCAGGTGCCACATACCTGAATCTCGGAGATGCTCTGCTGCTGCTTCAGCAGGACGTTCTGGACTGAGGTCTTCCGCTGGTTCAGGGTCTGCAGGTTGACTCTCATTTTCTCCTGCGGCAATGAATGAACAGGGCACAGAATCATGGCATCGCAGTTAGACACAGATGGCGGATTCCTGCCGCCCGCAGCTTGGAGGGGGACGGGGGGGGGGGTCTACTCCATGCCTCTCGCCTGCCCTCCCCTACAACCCTGCACCTTCCATCAACACAGCCACACATCGCCACCCTGGCCAGTTCAGTTAAAATAAGCTATAAGTAAGTGAGTAAGTTTGTTGGCCAAGTATTCACATACAAGGAATCTGCCTTGGTGCTCCACCCGAAAGTAACAACATGACACACAGCGACAGTTACGAATGACTCAGAATACACTAAACATTAATAATAATAAGACATGAATGATAAAACACCGTTGACCAAGCACGTGAACCAACAAAATACCAGATCAAAGGGAGGCTACAGATCGTTGGCTGTTGAGTAGAGCATCTACTCGTGGATAAAAACTGTTGTTATGTCTGGCGGCTGTGGCAGCTTTGACCGTCCGGAGTCGCCTTCCAGAGGGAAGTGATTCAAAGAGTTTGTGGCCAGGGTGAGAGGGGTCAGAGATGATCTTGCCCGCTCGCTCCCTGACCCTTGCAGCGTACAGTTCGTCAATGGAGGGAAGGTTGCAGCCAATAACCTTCCCTGCTGATCGGACGATTCGCTGCAGCCTCCGGGTGTCGTGCTTGGTGGCCGAGCCAAACCAGACCATGATGGAGAAGGTGAGGACAGTTCAGTTCATGCTATTGACACGTTGGCCTTTATAACAAGAGGAGTCGAGTACAGGAGCAAAGAGGTCCTTCTGCAGTTGTACAGGGCCCTAGTGAGACCACACCTGGAGTATTGTGTGCAGTTTTGGTATGTTGGCCTTTATAACAAGAGGAATCGAGTACAGGAGCAAAGAGGTCCTTCTGCAGTTGTACAGGGCCCTAGTGAGACCACACCTGGAGTATTGTGTGCAGTTTTGGCATGTTGGCCTTTATAACAAGAGGAATCGAGTACAGGAGCAAAGAGGTCCTTCTGCAGTTGTACAGGGCCCTAGTGAGACCACACCTGGAACATTGTGTGCAGTTTTGGTCCCCTAATTTGAGGAAGGACATTCTTGCTATTGAGGGAGTGCAGCGTAGGTTCACCAGGTTAATTCCCGGGATGGCGGGACTGTCAAATGCTGAGAGAATGGAGCGGCTGGGCTTGTGCACTCTGGAGTTTAGAAGGATGAGAGGGGATCTTATTGAAACATATAAAATTGTTAAGGGCTTGGACACGCTAGAGGCAGGAAACATGTTCCCGATGTTGGGGGAGTCTAGGACCAGGGGCCACACACACAGTTTAAGAATAAGGGGTAAGCCATTTAGAACGGAGATGAGGAAACAGATTTTCACCCAGAGAGTGGTGAGTCTGTGGAATTCTCTGCCTCAGAGGGCGGTGGAGGCCGGTTCTCTGGATGCTTTCAAGAGAGAGCTAGATAGGGCTCTTAAAGATAGCGGAGTCAGGGGGTATGGGGAGAAGGCAGGAACAGGGTACTGATTGGGGATGATCAGCCATGATCTAGTACATGTTTCCTGCCTCACAACCTGCTATTGAGGGAGTGCAGCGTAGGTTTACAAGGTTAATTCCCGGGATGGCGATACTGTCATATGCTGAGAGAATGGAGCAGCTGAGCTTATACACTCTGGAGTTTAGAAGGATGAGAGGGGATCTCATTGAAACATATAAGATTGTTAAGGGCTTGGGTCCTGTTTCCACACTGCATCTCTCTACTAAAGTAGTCTTTGACACCCCCACCCATCCTCTCCCCTCCCCTCCCCAGGGGGAGAAAGGGTCTGACTAACTACCCGATGTTTCATTTCAAGAGAGAGCTAGATAGGGCTCTTAAAAATAGCGGAGTCAGGGGATATGGGGAGAAGGCAGGAACGGGGTACTGATTGTGGATGATCAGCCGTGATCACAGTGAATGGCAGTGCTGGCTGGAAGGGCCGAATGGCCTCCTCCTGCACCTATTGTCTATTGTCTATTGATGTCCACCAAGTGGTCACTCACTCATAGAAACATAGAAACATAGACAATAGGTGCAGGAGGAGGCCATTCGGCCATTCGGCCCTTTGAACCAGCACCGCCATTCACTGTGATCATGGCTGATCGTCCCCAGTCAATAACCCGTGCCTGCCATCTCCCCATATCCCTTGATTCCACTGGCCCCTAGAGCTCTATCTAACTCCATACCACCAGTGACTTGGCCTCCACTGCCCTCTGTGGCAGGGAATTCCACAAATTCACAACTCTCTGGGTGAAAAAGATTTTCCTCACCTCAGTCTTAAATGACCTCCCCTTTATTCTAAGACTGTGTGTGGCCCCTGGTTCTGGACTCGCCCAACATTGGGAACATTTTTCCCGCATCTAGCTTGTCCATGTTTCTATAAGACCCCCCCCCCCCCTCATCCTTCTAAACCCCAGTGAATACAAGCCTAGTCTTTTCAATCTTTCCTCATATGACAGTCCCGCCATCCCAGGGATCGATCTGGTGAACCTACGCTGCACTGCCTCAATCACCAGGATGTCCTTCCTCAAATTAGGAGACCAAAACTGTACACCATACTCCAGATGTGGCCCCACCAGAGCCCTGTACAACTGCAGAAGAACCTCTTTACTCCTATAGAGGTTCGGATGTGCCCAATGTTGGCACATCCAATGTGCCCAACATTGGGAACATTTTTCCTGCATCCAGCTTGTCCAGTCCTTTTATACTTTCATATGTTTCTAAAAGATCCCCCCCTCATCCTTCTAAACTCCAGAGTGTAGAAACCATTTGTGTCTCTCTAGCCTGTCTAAACCCTTAACATCTGGAACAAGTTTCCTGCCTCTAGCGTGTCATATGCTGGGAGACTGTAGCAGCTGGGCTTGTATAAAACCCTTTGTCTCTCTCTCTCTAGCCTGTCCAAACCCTTAATGTACGAGGGTCACGTCGGCTCGGACTCGGTGGTCCTGTTTCCGTGCTGTATCTCTCTATTAAAGTAGTCCTTGATACATAGAAACATAGAAAGATAGGTGCAGGAGTAGGCCATTCGGCCCTTCGAGCCTGCACCGCCATTCAATATGATCATGGCTGATCATCCAACTCAGTATCCCGTACCTGCCTTCTCTCCATACCCCCGATCCCTTTAGCCACAAGAGCCACATCCAACCCCCTCTTGAATATAGCCAATGAACTGGCCTCAACTACCCTCTGTGGCAGAGAATCCCACAGACTCACCACTCTCTGTGTAAAGAAGGTGGAATCGCATGTAGATAGGGTGGTAAAGAAAGCTTTTGGTGTGCTGGCCTTTATAAATCAGAGCATTGAATATAGGAGTAGGGAAGTCATGTTAAAATTGTGGCAGAGAATTCCACAGACTCACCACTCTCTGGGGAGATGCAGCGCGACCTGGGTGCCATGGTACACCAGTCATTGAAAGTAGGCATGCAGGTGCAGCAGGCAGTGAAGAAAGCGAATGGCATGTTAGCTTTCATAGCAAAAGGATTTGAGTATAGGAGCAGGGAGGTTCTACTTCAGTTGTACAGGGTCTTGGTGAGACCACACCTGGAGTATTGCGTACAGTTCTGGTCTCCAAATCTGAGGAGGGACATTATTGCCATAGAGGGAGTGCAGCGAAGGTTCACCAGACTGATTCCTGGGATGTCAGGACTGTCTTATGAACAAAGACTGCATAGACTCGGTTTATACTCTCTAGAATTTAGGAGATTGAGAGGGGATCTTATAGAAACTTACAGAATTCTTAAGGGGTTGGACAGGCTAGATGCAGGAAGATTGTTCCCGATGTTGGGGAGGTCCAGGACAAGGGGTCACAGCTTAAGGATAAGGGGGAAATCCTTTAGGACCGAGATGAGAAGGACTTTTTTCACACAGAGAGTGGTGGGTCTCTGGAACTCTCTGCCACAGAGGGTAGTTGAGGCCAGTTCATTGGATATATTTAAGAGGGAGTTCGATGTGGCCCTTGTGGCTAAGGGGATCAGGGGGTATGAGGAAAACATTTTTCACACAGAGAGTGGTGAGTCTGTGGAATTCTCTGCCACAATTCTAACATGACTTCCCTACTCCAATATTCTCCAGGCTAGATGCAGGAAGATTGTTCCCCTCTCTGTGTGAAGAATGTTTTCCTCATCTCGGTCCTGAAGGAATTCCCCCCCATTATCCTCAGATACATCACCACCCCTCCTCTCCTCTCCCCTCCCCTGTCCCGGGGTCCACCAAGTGGCCTCACCCCTCACTCTCCCTCACCTTGTAGATCTCCACAGCCTCGTTGATCAGCATGAAGTTGTGAGCCTTGTGGCTCCTGCCGTCGCGCCGGTCCAAACACATCACACAGATCAGCTTCTTGTCCGTCTCGCAGAAGAGCTTCAGCTCCTCCTGGTGCTCCTCGCAGAAGGGGTTGAAGGGCTTGCTGGGGTCCACGGGGTCCTTGGTGTTCAGGTTGCGGATCTTGTTGGACAGCACGCCCAGGGCTCTGTTGGCCTTGAGGTTCTTGTCCCGGAACACCTCGCCGCACTCGGGGCAGAAGGCTTTCTTCTCCCGCTCCCAGCACTGGAGGATGCACTGCCGGCAGAAGTCGTGGCCGCAGTCCAGCATCACCGGGTCGATGAAGATCTCCAGGCAGATGGGGCAGTTGAGCTCGTCGCCCAAACTCAGGCTGGAAGAGCCCGCGGCCATCCTGGGCTGTCAGCCCGTCCCGCCCGGCCGGCGTCTGCGCTCCAACAAAATGCTCACCCAAAGCATCCAGCCGGCTCTTCCCCGCCTCCACCCCTCTATCGCGGGACGTCCTGGACCAACAAGTGTCAGACTGCTTCCGCCCACTAGAAACTTGTCCACACAAACAGTGCTTGGTGGTGGGTGTGTGGGACAAGCTGCCACAGGAGATAGTTGAGGCTGGGACTATCCCAGCTATTGATAGGACAGGTTTGGTGGGACATGGACCAAACTCGGGCAGGTGGGACTAGTGTATGGAACAAGCTGCCACAGGAGATAGTTGAGGCTGGGACTATCCCAGCTATTGATAGGACAGGTTTGGTGGGACATGGACCAAACTCGGGCAGGTGGGACTAGTGTATGGAACAAGCTGCCACAGGAGATAGTTGAGGCTGGGACTATCCCAGCTATGGATAGGACAGGTTTGGTGGGACATGGACCAAACTCGGGCAGGTGGGACATGGACCAAACGCCGGCAGGTGGGACATGGACCAAACAGCCGGCAGGTGGGACATGGACCAACCGCCGGCAGGTGGGACTAGTGTATGGAACAAGCTGCCACAGGAGATAGTTGAGGCTGGGACTATCCCAGCTATGGATAGGACATGTTTGGAGGGACATGGACCAAACACCGGCAGGTGGGACATGGACCAAACGCCAGCAGGTGGGACATGGACCAAACGCCGGCAGGTGGGACTAGTGTATGGAACAAGCTGCCACAGGAGGTAGTTGAGGCTGGGACTATCCCAGCTATGGATAGGACAGGTTTGGTGGGATATGGACCAAACGCCGGCAGGTGGGACAAGTGTGTGGAACAAGCTGCCACAGGAGGTAGTTGAGGCTGGGACTATCCCAGCTATGGATAGGACAGGTTTGGTGGGACATGGACCAAACTCGGGCAGGTGGGACTAGTGTATGGACCAAGTTGCCACAGGAGATAGTTGAGGCTGGGACTATCCCAGCTATGGATAGGACAGGTTTGGTGGGACATGGACCAAACTCGGGCAGGTGGGACATGGACCAAACGCCGGCAGGTGGGACATGGACCAAACAGCCGGCAGGTGGGACATGGACCAAACGCCGGCAGGTGGGACTAGTGTATGGAACAAGCTGCCACAGGAGATAGTTGAGGCTGGGACTATCCCAGCTATGGATAGGACATGTTTGGAGGGACATGGACCAAACGCCGGCAGGTGGGACATGGACCAAACGCCAGCAGGTGGGACATGGACCAAACGCCGGCAGGTGGGACAAGTGTGTGGAACAAGCTGCCACAGGAGGTAGTTGAGGCTGGGACTATCACAGCTATGGATAGGACAGGTTTGGTGGGATATGGACCAAACGCGGGCAGGTGGGACTAGTGTATGGAACAAGCTGCCACAGGAGATAGTTGAGGCTGGGACTATCCCAGCTATGGATAGGACAGGTTTGGTGGGATATGGACCAAACTCCGGCAGGTGGGACTAGTGTATGGAACAAGCTGCCACAGGAGATAGTTGAGGCTGGGACTATCCCAGCTATGGATAGGACAGGTTTGGTGGGACATGGACCAAACTCGGGCAGGTGGGACTAGTGTATGGACCAAGCTGCCACAGGCTCAGGCTGGGACTATCCCAGCTTTGGATAGGACCGGTTTGGTGGGACATGGACCAAACGCCGGCAGGTGGGACATGGACCAAACGCCGGCAGGTGGGACATGGACCAAACGCCGGCAGGTGGGACTAGTGTATGGAACAAGCTGCCACAGGAGGTAGTTGAGGCTGGGACTATCCCAGCTATGGATAGGACAGGTTTGGTGGGATATGGACCAAACGCCGGCAGGTGGGACTAGTGTATGGAACAAGCTGCCACAGGAGATAGTTGAGGCTGGGACTATCCCAGCTATGGATAGGACAGGTTTGGTGGGACATGGACCAAACTCGGGCAGGTGGGACTAGTGTATGGAACAAGCTGCCACAGGAGATAGTTGAGGCTGGGACTATCCCAGCTATGGATAGGACCGGTTTGGTGGGATATGGACCAAACGCCGGCAGGTGGGACTAGTGTGTGGAACAAGCTGCCACAGGAGGTAGTTGAGGCTGGGACTATCCCAGCTATGGATAGGACAGGTTTGGTGGGATATAGACCAGGTGCGGGCAGGTGGGACTAGTGTATGGAACAAGCTGCCACAGGAGGTAGTTGAGGCTGGGACTATCACAGCTATGGATAGGACAGGTTTGGTGGGATATGGACCAAACGCGGGCAGGTGGGACTAGTGTATGGAACAAGCTGCCACAGGAGATAGTTGAGGCTGGGACTATCCCAGCGTGTTGGAAACAGGTAGACAGGTACATGGATAGGACAGGTTTGGTGGGATATGGACCAGGTGCGGGCAGGTGACACTAGGAGGGACTCGTGCATGAAACACGGTGCCACAGGAGGCAGTTGAGCCTGGGACTAGCCCAGCGTTTGAGAAAGTTGGACAGGTACATGGATAGTAGACAGAAATGCTGGAGAAACTCAGCGGGTGAGGCAGCATCTATGGAGCGAAGGAAATAGGCAACGTTTCGGGGCGAGACACTTCTACAGACATGGATAGGACAGGTTTGGAGGGATATGGACCAAACTCAGGCAGGTGACACTAGATGGGACAAGTGTATGGAACAAGCTACCAGAGGAGGTGGTTGAGGCTGGGACTAGCCCAGCATTTAGAAAACAGGTCGACAGGTACATGGATAGGAGTGGTTTGGTGGGATATGGACCAGATGTGGGTAGGTGACACTAGGAGGGACTAGTGTAAGGAACAAGTTGCCAGAGGAGGTAGTTGAGGCTGGGACTATCCCAGCGCTTACTAAACAGTTGGACAGGTACATGGATAGGACAGGTTTGGTGGGATATGGACCAGGTGTGGGTAGGTGACACTAGGAGGGACAAGTGTGAGGAACAAGCTGCCAGAGGATGTAGTTGAGGCTGGGACTATCCCAGCGCTTACTAAACAGTTGGACAGGTACATGGATTAGCAAATTGTCAGATGATGCAAAGCTGGGTGGCAGTGTGAACTGCGAGGAGGATGCTATGAGAATGCAGGGTGACTTGGACAGGTTGGGGGAGTGGGCAGATGCATGGCAGATGCAGTTTAATGCGGATAAATGTGAGGTTATCCACTTTGGTAGCATAAACAGGATGGCAGATTACTATTTAAATGGAGTCAAGTTGGGAAAAGGGGAAGCACAACGGGATCTGGGGGTCCTTGTACATCAGTCTATGAAAGTAAGCATGCAGGTACAGCAGGCAGTGAAGAAAGCCAATGGCCTGTTGGCCTTTATAACAAGAGGAGTCGAATATAGGAGCAAAGAGGTCCTTCTGCAGTTGTACAGAGCCCTGGTGAGACCACACCTGGAGTATTGTGTACAGTTTTGGTCCCCTAATTTGAGGAAGGACATTCTTGCCATTGAGCATGAATGGGGATGATCAGCCATGATCACATTGAATGGCGGTGCTGGTTCCAAGGGTCAAATGGCCCACTCCTGCACCTATTGTCTATTGTCTATTGTCTATTGGAGAGGGCCCAGAGGAGGTTCAATCCCAGGAATGAATGGTTGACATACGATGAGCGTTTGACGGAGCTGGCCCTGTACTCGCTGGGGTTTAGAAGGATGAGGGGGAAACTCATTGAAACGTTAACGAATAGTGAAAGGCCTGGATAGAGTGGATGTGGAGAGGATGTTTCCACTAGTGGGAGAGTCTAGGACCAGAGGGCACAGCCTCAGAATTAAATGACAATAGACAATAGGTGCAGGGGTAGGCCATTCGGCCCTTCGAGCCAGCACCGCCATTCACTGTGATCACGGCTGATCATCCCCAATCAGTACCCCGTTCCTGCCTTCTCCCCATATCCCCTGACCCCGCTATCTTTAAGAGCCCTATCTAGCTCTCTCTTGAACGTGCATCCAGAGAACCGGCCTCCACCGCCCTCTGAGGCAGAGAATTCCACAGACTCACCACTCTCTGTGAGAAAAAGTGTTTCCTCGTCTCCGTTCTAAATGGCCGACCCCTTATTCTTAAACTGTGTGTGGCCCCTGGTTCTGGACTCCCCCAACATCCGGAACATGTTTCCTGCCTCTAGCGTGTCCAAGCCCTTAACAATCTTATATGAGATCAATGAGATCCCCTCTCATCCTTCTAAACTCCAGAGTGTACAAGCCCAGCCGCTCCATTCTCTCAGCATATGACAGTCCCGCCATCCCGGGAATTAACCTGGTGAACCTACGCTGGGCTCCCTCAATAGCAAGAATGTCCTTCCTCAAATGAGGGGACCAAAACTGCACATAATACTCCAGGTGTGGTCTCACCAGGGCCCTGTACAACTGCAGAAGGGCCTCTTTGCTCCTGTACTCAACTCCTCATGTTATGAAGGCCAACATGCCAAAACTGCACACAATACTCCAGGTGTGGTCTCACTAGGGCCCTGTACAACTGGAGAAGGACCTCTTTGCTCCTGTACTCAACTCCTCTTGTTATGAAGGCCAACATGCCAAAACTGTACAAAAAGCTCCAGGTGTGGTCTCACTAGGGCTCTGTACAACTGCAGAAGGACCTCTTTGCTCCTATACTCAACTCCTCTTGTTATGAAGGCCAACATGCCAAAGCTGCACACAATACTCCAGGTGTGGTCTCACTAGGGCTCTGTACAACTGCAGAAGGACCCCCAGAGCCAGCACGCCCTTCCTCAGATACGGGGCCCAAAACTGCTCACAATTCTCCAAACATGGTCTGACCAAGCGCCTGGTGGGGTCTGGGCAAGACATGTCCCTGTTTTTTGGCCCGCAGGCCCTCTCGAAATAAATTGGCAGCATTGCACTGGCCTTCCTTGCAATGTTTCATTGTGCGATGCGATGTTTCAATACTGTGTCGAAAGAAGTCCCGAGTTATCTCAGGAAGCCCGGTGCGTGACCCTGGTGCGAGCTGACTTGCTCAACAAGGCCAGCGGTGTCCCAGAGAAGTGGGTTTTTGCAACAAAGGCGCTGATTTGGAATTCGCGAGGTCGTACGCAGATTGTTACTTAGAATCGCAAGGGCGGTTTGCCAGCTTCCAGTGACCTCCAGAGTAACGGAGGAGTTCCGACCATCACGCGATGTAGCAAACTCACTGCAGAATAACGGGACGATTAGTTCGGAGAATTCAACCCTACCCCTGCCCCCACCTTGTGATCCCAAGCCTCAAGGGCCTGTCCCACTTGTATGCGTCTGGCATGACCAAACGTGGTGGCTTGAGGCGTACGGCCACGCGGGGCCGGTCCCACTTAGAAGCGCGGAGGCGTAAGGAATTGTGCGGAGCTGGTCCCGACATCGCGCGGGGCTCCGAAAATCCCGCACTGTCCGAAAATCTTGCGCGCCAAGGCCTGAGGGCGCATTGAGGCCGTACGCAGCGTTTTGACGGCGTACGCCTAGCCCGTGGCGTTGTGCGACGACATCACCACCCGCCGTGGCGTTGCGTGATGACATCACCGCCCGGCGGCGTGCGATGCCCAAATTCAGTCGGCCCGCCTCCTGCGCAGATGATCGGTCAGCATGACGCAAATTACCTCACGCACGAACTTTAGCGCGAACTTTAGCGCGAACTTTAGCGCGAACTTTAACGCGAACTTTAACGCGAACTTTAACGTGAACTTTAACGCGAACTTTAACGCGAACTTTAGCGCGAACTTTAACGCGAACTTTAACGCGAACTTTAACGCGAACTTTAACGCGAACTTTAGCGCGAACTTTAACGCGAACTTTAACGTGAACTTTAACGCGAACTTTAGCGCGAACTTTAACGCGAACTTTAACGCGAACTTTAACGTGAACTTTAACGCGAACTTTAGCGCGAACTTTAGCGCGAACTTTAACGCGAACTTTAACGCGAACTTTAACGCGAACTTTAACGTGAACTTTAACGCGAACTTTAACGTGAACTTTAACGCGAACTTTAGCGCGAACTTTAACGCGAACTTTAACGCGAAGTTTAACGCGAACTTTAGCGCGGACTTTAACGCGAACTTTAACGCGAACTTTAGCGCAAACTTTAGCGCGAACTTTAACGCAAACTTTAACGCGAACTTTAGCGCGAAATTTAACGCGAACTTTAGCGCGAACTTTAACGCGAACTTTAGCGCGAACTTTAACGCAAACTTTAACGCGAACTTTAGCGCGAACTTTAACGCGAACTTTAACGCGAACTTTAACGCGAACTTTAGCGCGGACTTTAACGCGAACTTTAACGTGAACTTTAGCGCGAACTTTAACGTGAACTTTAGCGCAAACTTTAGCGCGAACTTTAACGCGAACTTTAGCGCGAACTTTAACGCGAACTTTAGCGCGAACTTTAACGCGAACTTTAACGCGAACTTTAGCGCGAACTTTAACGCGAACTTTAACGCGAACTTTAGCGCGGACTTTAACGCGAACTTTAACGTGAACTTTAGCGCGAACTTTAACGTGAACTTTAGCGCAAACTTTAGCGCGAACTTTAACGCGAACTTTAGCGCGAACTTTAACGCGAACTTTAACGCGAACTTTAACGCGAACTTTAACGCGAACTTTAACGCGGACTTTATTGCGAACTTTAGCGCGAACTTTAACGCGAACTTTAGCGCGAACTTTATTGCGAACTTTAGTGCGAACTTTAACGCAAACTTTAACGCGAACTTTAGCGCGAACTTTAGCACGAACTTTAACGCGAACTTTGACACGAACTTTAGCGCGAACTTTAACGCGAACTTTATTGCGAACTTTAGCGCGAACTTTAGCGCAAACTTTAGCGCGAACTTTAACACGAACTTTAGCGCGAACTTTAGCGCAACCTTTAGCGCGAACTTTAGCGCGAACTTTAGCACGAACTTTAGCGCAAACTCCGCTTCCGTTTGGTCGCGCCAAACGCACGCAATCGCATGCAAGTGCGACAGGCCCGTAAGGCAATAAACTGATCACTATTGGTTGAGGTCCCTCCCGGCCGCGGGGGGGAAATGGAGGAGGACTGGCCACTTCCACCACAGTGATGAATACTGTGGCGGATGTTTTTTTAGTGTGTATCTGTCTGTTCTTCGTCATTGTACCGCTCGCTGCTGGAAAATTCATTTCACTTCAACTTTATCTGCAATGTGACGAATAAAACCAATAGATTGATTATTGATATTGACTCACCTGGGACTATAAGTACCAAAGACATGTTCTGTCGCCGCTGGGCCTGTACTCGCTGGAGTTTAGAAGGATGAGGGGGGGGGGACTGAATAGTGAAAGGCTTGGATAGAGTGGATGTGGAGAGGATGCTTCCACTAGTGGGAGAGTCTAGGACCACTGATCATATCCATATAACCATATAACAATTACAGCACGGAAACAGGCCTTCTCGGCCCTTCCAGTCCGTGCCGACCATTCATTTCCCCCTAGTCCCATCTACCTGCACTCAGACCATACCCCTCCATTCCCTTCCCGTCCATATACCTATCCACTTTACTTTTAAATGTTAAAATCGATCCTGCCTCCACCACTTCTGCTGGAAGATCATTCCACACAGCCACCACTCTCTGAGTAAAGAAGTTCCCCCTCATGTAACCCCTAAACTTCTGTCCCTCAAAATTAAATGACAGTAGACACTAGACAATAGGAGCAGGAGTAGGCCATTCGGCCCTTCCAGCCAGCACCGCCATTCAATGTGATCATGGCTGATCATCCCCAATCAGTACCCCGTTCCTGCCTTCTCCCCACATCCCCTGACTCCGCTCTCTTTAAGAGCCCAATCCAGCTCTCGTTTGAAAGCATCCAGAGAACTGGCCTCCACCGCCCTCTGAGGCAGAGAATTCCACAGACTCACCGCTCTCTGGGTGGAAACGTTTTTCCTCGTCTCCGTTCTAAATGGCTTACCCCTTATTCTTAAACTGTGTGTGGCCCCTGGTTTTGAACATCATAGAAACAGAGAAACATAGACACTAGGTGCAGGAGGAGGCCATTTAGCCCTTCGAGCCAGCACCGCCATTCATTGTGATCATGGCTGATCGTCCCCAATCAATAACCCATGCCTGCCTTCTCCCCATATCCCTTGACTCCACCAGCCCCTAGAGCTCTATCTAACTCTCTCTTAAATCCATCCAGTGACTTGGCCTCCACTGCCCTCTGTGGCAGGGAATTCCACAATGCAGTTTTCCTTCAAGTGGAGTCCTTTAGTGCAGTTTTGGTCCCCTAATTTGAGGAAGGACATTCTTGCTATTGAGGGAGCCCAGCGTAGGTTCACCAGGTTAATTCCCGGGATGGTGGGACTGTCATATGCTGAGAGAATGGAGCGGCTGGGCTTGTACACTCTGGAGTTTAGAAGGATGAGAGGGGATCTCATTGAAACATATAAGATTGTTAAGGGCTTGGACACACTAGAGGCAGGAAACATGTTCCCGATGTTGGGGGAGTCCAGAACCAGGGGCCACACACAGTTTAAGAACAAGGGGTCGGCCATTTAGAACGGAGACGAGGAAACACTTTTTCTCACAGAGAGTGGTGAGTCTGTGGAATTCTCTGCCTCAGAGGGCAGTGGAGGCCAAGTCACTGGATGCTTTCAAGAGAGAGCTAGATAGGGTCTTAAAGATAGCGGGGTCAGGGGATATGGGGAGAAGGCAGGAACGGGGTACTGATTGGGGATGATCAGCCATGATCACAGTGAATGGCGGTGCTGGCTCGAAGGGCCGAATGGCCTCCTCCTGCACCTATTGTGGTGACTCTGTGGAATTCTCTGCCACAGGAGGTAGTTGAGGCCTGTTCATTGGCTATATTTAAGAGGGAGTTAGATGTGGCCCTTGTGGCTAAGGGGATCAGAGGGTATGGAGAGAAGGCAGGTACGGGATACTGAGTTGGATGATCAGCCATGACCCTATTGAATGGCGGTGCAGGCTCGAAGGGCCGAATGGCCTCCTCCTGCACCCATTTCCTATGTTTCTGTTTCTAGTTGATAAGTCGATAAATTCTAAGGAGACGAGGAAACACTGTTTCTCACAGAGAGCGGTGAGTCTGTGGGATTCCCTGCCCCAGGGTCTTTATTCTTTGGAGCGCAGAAGGTTAAGGGGGGACTTGATTGAGGTCTTTGCAATGATGAAAGGGATAGACAGAGTTGACAGCGAGTGGTGAGTCTGTGGGATTCTCTGCCTCAGGTTCTGTGGAAGTTGGGTCTTTATTCTTTGGAGCGCAGAAGGTTTAGGGGGGACTTGATTGAGGTCTTTAAACATAGAAACATAGAAACGTAGAAAATAGGTGCAGGAGTAGGCCATTCGGCCCTTCGAGCCTGCACCGCCATTCAATGTGATCACGGCTGATCATCCAACTCAGTATCCCGTACCTGCCTTCTCTCCATACCCCCTGATCCCTTTAGCCACAAGTGCCACATCTAACGCCCTCTTAAATATAGCCAATGAACTGGCCTCAACTACCTTCTGTGGCAGAGAATTCCAGAGACCCACCACTCTCTCTGTGTAAAGAATGTTTTCCTCATCTCGGTCCTAAAGGAATTCCCCCTTATCCTTAGACTGTGACCCCTTGTTCTGGACCTCCCCCAACATCGGGAACAATCTTCCTGCATCTAGCCTGTCCAACCCCTTAAGAATTTTGTTAAAGCAGGAACTGCAGATGCTGGAGAATCGAGGGTTACACAAAAAGCTGGAGAAACTCAGCGGGCGCAGCAGCATCTAAGGAGCGAAGGAGATAGGCGACGTTTCGGGTCGAGACCCTTCTTCAGACCTTAAGAATTTTGCAAGTTTCTATAAGATCCCCCCCTCAATCTCCTAAATTCCAGCGAGTGCAAGCCGAGTCTATCCAGTCTTTCCTCATATGGAAGTCCCGACATCCCAGGACTTCCCATTAAAATGATGAAAGGGATGGACAGAGTTGACAGCTGAGTGGCGAGTCTGTGGGATTCCCTGCCCCAGGTTCTGTGGATGCACGTTCAAGAGAGAGCCAGATCGGGCTCTTAAAGACAGCGGAGTCAGGGGATATGGGGTGGGGGGGAGGGGGGGGGAAGCACGGGGGGGTAGAGCTGAGCGGCACTCTTTGTCCCTGGGAATTGCACCCCGCCCCCCCCCAGCTATCTTGACCCTGCCCACGGTAGATTATTTAAAGGGCTCCGTCTGCTCCAGACACCCTCCCTGAAGAGTCGGTCCCTGGAGACTGATGGCCGGGCAGCTGAGGGGTGCGGAGGGGGGCCGGGACAAGAGGGACATCAGACCCGTGTGCGAGGAACATCAGGAGGAGGTGAAGCTCTTCTGCGAGACGGAGAGGAGGATGATTTGCGTGAACTGCCTGGACCGCAGAGACGAGAGGAGTCACACCGCCCACAACTTCATGCTGATCAACGAGGCGGCCGACATCTACCGGGTGAGCTGCTGCATTCCCTTTCACATCAACCTGGCTTCTCACTTCAGGGTCCCTGGAGACTTCAGGAAGCAAGTTGCAGATGCTGGGGGGGCCAGGCAAGGCGGAGAAACTACAACGCTGGAGAAACTCAGCGGGCGAGGCAGGCATCTGTGGGGAGGACGAGATGGGCGAAGAGAAACCAGACTTGCCAGAGGGAATAGACTGTAGGTCTAGTCAAGCCTTGCAGCCCAGCACCGCCAGTCAATGTGATCACGGCTGATCATCCCCAATCAGTTCCCCGTTCCTGCCTTCTCCCCATATCCCCTGGTTCAACAGACAACAGACAATAGACAACAGGTGCAGGAGTAGAGGCCATTCAGCCCTTCGAGCCTGCACCGCCATTCAATGTGATCATGGCTGATCATCCCCAATCAGTATCCCGTTCCTGCCTTCTCCCCATATCCCCTGGTTCAACAGACAACAGACAATAGGTGCAGGAGTAGAGGCCATTCAGCCCTTCCAGCCCAGCACCGCCAGTCAATGTGATCACGGCTGATCATCCCCAATCAGTTCCCCGTTCCTGCCTTCTCTCCATATCCCCTGACTCAATAGACAACAGACAATAGGTGCAGGAGTAGAGGCCATTCAGCCCTTGCAGCCCAGCACCGCCAGTCAGTGTGATCACGGCTGATCATCCCCAATCAGTTCCCCGTTCCTGCCTTCTCCCCATATCCCCTGGTTCAACAGACAACAGACAATAGACAACAGGTGCAGGAGTAGAGGCCATTCAGCCCTTCGAGCCTGCACCGCCATTCAATGTGATCATGGCTGATCATCCAACTCAGTATCCCGTTCCTGCATTCTCCCCGCATCCCCTGGTTCAACAGACAACAGACACTAGGTGCAGGAGTAGAGGCCATTCAGCCCTTCGAGCCTGCACCGCCATTCAATGTGATCATGGCTGATCATCCAACTCAGTATCCCGTACATGCCTTCTCTCCATACCCTCTGATCCCCTTTAGCCACAAGGGCCACATCTAACTCCCTCTTAAATATAGCCAATGAACTGGCCTCAACTACCCTCTGTGGCAGAGAGTTCCAGAGACCCACCACTCTCTGTGTGAAAAAAGTCCTTCTCATCTCGGTCCTAAAGGATTTCCCCTTTATCCTTAAGCTGTGACCCCTTGTTCTGGACCCCCCCAACATCGGGAACAATCTTCCTGCATCTAGCCTGTCCAACCCCTTAAGAATCTTGTAAGTTTCTATAAGATCCCCTCTCAATCTCCTAAATTCTAGAGAGTATAAACCGAGTCTATGCAGTCTTTGTTCATAAGACAGTCCTGACATCCCAGGAATCAGTCTGGAATCAGAAACCAGACTTGCCAGACGGAATAGACTGTAGGTCTATTCAAGCCTTGCAGCCCAGCACCGCCATTCACTGTGATCATGGCTGATCATCCCCAATCAGTACCCCGTTCCTGCCTTCTCCCCAGATCCCCTGATTCAATAGACAACAGATAATAGGTGCAGGAGGAGGCCATTCGGCCCCTCCGAGCCAGCACCGCCATTCACTGTGATCATGGCTGATCATCCCCAATTAGTACCCCGTTCCTGCCTTCTCCCCAGATCCTCTGATTCAATAGACAACAGATAATAGGTGCAGGAGTAGGCCATTCGACCCTTCCGAGCCAGCACCACCATTCAATGTGATCATAGACTATAGGTGCAGGAGTAGAGGCCATTCAGCCCTTCGAGCGTGCACCGCCATTCAGTGTGATCATGGCTGATCATCCCCAATCAGTACCCCGTTCCTGCCTTCTCCCCAGATCCCCTGATTCAATAGACAACAGATAATAGGTGCAGGAGGAGGCCATTCGGCCCCTCCGAGCCAGCACCGCCATTCACTGTGATCATGGCTGATCATCCCCAATCAGTACCCCGTTCCTGCCTTCTCCCCAGATCCTCTGATTCAATAGACAACAGATAATAGGTGCAGGAGTAGGCCATTCGACCCTTCCGAGCCAGCACCACCATTCAATGTGATCATAGACTATAGGTGCAGGAGTAGAGGCCATTCAGCCCTTCGAGCGTGCACCACCATTCACTGTGATCATGGCTGATCATCCCCAATCAGTACCCCGTTCCTGCGTTCTCCCCATATCCCCTGATTCAATAGACAACAGATAATAGGTACAGGAGTAGGCCATTCGGCCCTTCCAAGCCAGCATCACCATTCACTGTGATCATAGACAACAGGTGCAGGGGTAGGCCATTCTGTCCCTCTGAGCCAGCACCGCCATTCAATGTGATCATGGCTGATCATCCCCAATCTCCAGAACCAGGGGCCACACACACACAGTTTAAGAATAAGGGGTCAGCCGTTTAGAACGGAGACGAGGAAACACTTTTTCTCACAGAGAGTGGTGAGTCTGTGGAATTCTCTGCCCCAGAGGGCGGTGGGGGCCGGTTCTCTGGATGCTTTCAAGAGAGAGCTAGATAGGGCTCTTAAAGATAGCGGAGTCAGGGGGTATGGGGAGAAGGCAGGAACGGGGTACTGATTGGGGATGATCAGCCGTGATCACATTGAATGGCGGTGCTGGCTGGAAGGGCCGAATGGCCTCCTCCTGCACCTGTTGTCTGTTGTCAATTGAACCAGGGGATATGGGGAGAAGGCAGAAACGGGGTACTGATTGGGGATGATCAGCCGTGATCACATTGAATGGCGGTGCTGGCTGGAAGGGCCGAATGGCCTCCTCCTGTGTCTATTGTCTATTGTCTATTGTACAATCAGAACCCTTTCTTCAGACTCTTAAACCAAATTGTATAACATGGTTTTTAAATTGTGTTTATACGTTTAAATATTATATACCAATGAAGTGGCAATATTAATTTCATGGGCATCATTTTGTTGGCCTCCACAGAGGGCAGTGGAGGCCAAATCCTGTGGATGCCAATTCATAACAAGAGGATTTCAGTACAGGAGTAAAGAGGTCCTTCTGCAGCTGTACAGGGCTCTGGTGAGACCACATCTGGAGTATTGTGTACAGTTTTGGTCCCCTAATTTGAGGAAGGACATTCTTGCTATTGAGGGAGCCCAGCGTAGGTTCACCAGATTGATCCCTGGGATGGCGGGACTGTCATATGAGGAAAGATTGAAAAGACTAGGCTTGTATTCACTGGGGTTTAGAAGGATGAGGGGGGGGGGATCTTATAGAAACATATACAATTATAAAAGGACTGGACAAGCTAGATGCAGGAAAAATGTTCCCGATGTTGGGCGAGTCCGGAACCAGGGGCCAGGCACAGTCTTAGAATAAAGGGGAGGTCATTTAAGACTGAGGTGAGGAAATACTTCTTCACCCAGAGAGTTGTGAATCTGTGGAATTCCCTGCCACAGAGGGCAGTGGAGGCCAAGTCACTGGATGGATTTAAGAGAGAGTTAGATAGAGCTCTAGGGGCTGGTGGAGTCAAGGGATATGGGGAGAAGGCAGGCACGGGTTATTGATTGGGGACGATCAGCCATGATCATATTGAATGGCGGTGCAGGCTCGAAGGGCCGAAGGGCCGAATGGCCTCCTCCTGCACCTGTTGTCTATGTTTCTATGTATGCGGTACAGGATACTGAGTTGGATGATCAGCCATGATCACAGTGAATGGCGGTGCAGGCTCGAAGGGCCGAATGGCCTCCTCCTGCACCTGTTGTCTATGTTTCTATGTTATCTATATTATACTGCATCAGTCAGTGGTGTAATTTTGCATTGTGATCTGACTGGATGGTGTGTGGGACTAGGGGGGTGGGGGGGTGAGATTTGGAATGGAGGGGGAGGGGAGAGTATATGGTAGCGTTTCCAATATGGGGCCAGCATAGGGCCGAAGGGCCGAATGGCCGCCGTCCTCGCTGCATCCGTTGTATCATCCAAATTGTCATTTCTCCTTTCCATCGTCCAATGGGTTCCCGCCTCCTCGCTGTGAAACCCAGGAGAAGATAAACACCATCATCTACTCGCTGGAGCAAAAGAAGACCTCGTTTCAAGATATTGAACTCAAACAGCAAGAAAGCATTTCGGAAATTAAGGTAAATCCCCCGTGGGGTGTGGCCGCCTTCGACGGCATTTCCTGTAAACATAGAAACACAGAAACATGGACAACAGGTGCAGGAGGAGGCCGTTCGGCCCTTCGATCCAGCACCGCCATTCAATGTGATCATCCCCAATCAGTACCCCGTGCCTGCCTTCTCCCCGTATCCCCTGACTCCACTAGCCCCTAGAGCTCTATCTAAAGGGCCTGTCCCACCAGCATGCAACTCTAGGCGATCGAACTAAAAGCGGGGGCCGCG
>CAUPSL010001574.1:60000-97500 GCA_963514005.1 Raja brachyura | reverse complement strand
GTTCACGAGTACACGAGTACACGAGTACACAGCTTCACGAGTACACGAGTACACAACTTCACGAGTACACGAGTACACAAGTTCACATGTTCACGAGTTCACGAGTACACGAGTTCACGAGTTCACTAGTACACGAGTACACGAGTTCACGAGTACACGAGTACACGAGTTCACGAGTTCACATGTTCACGAGTACACGAGTACACGAGTTCACAAGTTCACAAGTTCACGAGTACACGAGTACACGAGTACACGAGTACACGAGTACACAAGTTCACGAGTACACATGTTCACGAGTTCACGAGTACACGAGTACACGAGTACACGAGTACACGAGTTCACATGTTCACGAGTACACGAGTACACGAGTTCACGAGTACACGAGTACACATGTTCACATGTTCACGAGTTCACGAGTACACGAGTACACGAGTTCACGAGTTCACATGTTCACGAGTACACGAGTACACGAGTTCACGAGTACACATGTTCACGAGTACACGAGTACACGAGTACACGAGTTCACGAGTTCACGAGTTCACGAGTTCACGAGTACACGAGTTCACGAGTACACGAGTACACGAGTACACGAGTACACAACTTCATGAGTACACGAGTTCACGAGTACACGAGTACACGAGTTCACGAGTACACGAGTACACGAGTTCACGAGTACACGAGTACACGAGTTCACGAGTTCACGAGTACACAACTTCATGAGTACACGAGTACACGAGTACACGAGTACACGAGTACACCAGTTCACGAGTACACAACGTCACGAGAACACAAGTTCATGAGTTCACTAGTACACGTTTTCACGAGTACACAAGTTCATGAGTACACAAGTTCAGGAGTACAGGAGTTCAGGAGTACACGAGTACACAAGTTCACGAGTTCACGAGTACACGAGTACACAAGTTCACGAGTTCACTAGTACACAAGTTCACGAGTACACAAGTTCACGAGTTCACTAGTACACAAATTCATGAGTACACAAGTTCACGAGTTCACTAGTACACAAGTTCACGAGTACACAAGTTCACAAGTTCACGAGTACACAAATTCACGAGTTCACGAGTACACAAGTTCACGAGTTCACGAGTACACGAGTTCACGAGTTCACGAGTACACGAGTTCACGAGTACACGAGTACACGAGTTCACGAGTACACGAGTACACGAGTTCACGAGTACACGAGTACACGAGTTCACGAGTACACGAGTACACGAGTTGACGAGTACACGAGTACACGAGTACACGAGTACACGAGTTGACGAGTACACGAGTACACGAGTTCACGAGTACACGAGTACACGAGTACACGAGTTGACGAGTACACGAGTACACATGTTCACAAGTTCACGAGTACACTTGTTCACGAGTACACGAGTACACGAGTTCACAAATTTGCGAGTTCACTAGTACACGTTTTCACGAGTACACAAGTTCACGAGTACACAAGTTCACGAGTACACAAGTTCACGAGTACACCAGTACATGAGTACACAGGTTCACGAGTACACGGGTTCACGAGTACACGAGTACACAAGTACACGAGTACACGAGTACACGAGTACACGAGTTCACGAGTACACGAGTACACAGGTTCACGAGTACACGAGTTCACGAGTTCACGAGTACACGAGTACACAAGTTCACGAGTACATGAGTTCACGGGAACACGAGTACACGAGTACACGAGTACACAACTTCACGAGTACACGAGTTCACGAGTACACAAGTACACAACTTCACGAGTTCACGAGTACACGAGTACACGAGTTCACGAGTACACAAATTCACGAGTTCACTAGTACACGAGTACACAAGTTCACGAGTACACAGGTTCACGAGTACACGAGTACACGAGTTCGCGAGTACACGAGTACACGAGTTCACGAGTACACAACTTCACGAGTACACGAGTACACAAGTTCACGAGTACACGTGTTCACGAGTTCACGAGTACACATGTTCACGAGTTCACGAGTACACGAGTTCACGGGTACACAACTTCACGAGTACACGAGTACACAAGTTCACGAGTTCACGAGTACACGAGTACACATGTTCACGAGTTCACGAGTACACGAGTTCACGAGTACACATGTTCACGAGTACACGAGTTCACGAGTTCACGAGTACACATGTTCACGAGTGCACAACTTCACGAGTACACGAGTTCACGAGTTCACGAGTTCACGAGTACATGAGTACACAAGTTCACGAGTTCACTAGTACACGTTTTCACGAGTACATGGATGAAGGGGTGCCAGTGGATGTAGTGTATCTAGACTTTCAGAAAGCCTTTGATAAGGTCCCGCACGGGAGACTGGTGACTAAAATTAGAGCACATGGTATTGGGGGTAGGCTGTTAACCATATAACCATATACCAATTACAGCACGGAAACAGGCCCTCTCGGCCCTTCCAGTCCGTGCCGACCATTTATTTTCCCCTAGTCCCATCTACCTGCACTCAGACCATACCCCTCCATTCCCTTCCCGTCCATATACCTATCCACTTTACTTTTGAATGTTAAAATCGATCCTGCCTCCACCACTTCTGCAGGAAGATCATTCCACACAGCCACCACTCTCTGAGTAAAGAAGTTCCCCCTCATGTTACCCCTAAACTTCTGTCCCTCAATTCTCATGTCATGCCCTCTTGTTTGAATCTTCCCTACCCTCAATGGGTAAAGCTTATCCACGTCAACTCTGTCTATCCCTTTCATCATTTTAAAGACCTCAATCAAGTCCCCCCTTAACCTTCTGCGCTCCAAAGAATAAAGACCCAACTTGTTCAACCTTTCTCTGTAACTTAGTTGCTGGAACCCAGGCAACATTCTAGTAAATCTCCTCTGTACTCTCTCTATTTTGTTGACATCCTTCCTATAATTAGGCGACCAAAATTGTACACCATACTCCAGAATTGGTCTCACCAATGCCTTGTACAATTTTAACATGACTTCCCTACTCCTATATTCAATGCTCTGATTTATAAAGGCCAGCACACCAAAAGCTTTCTTTACCACCCTATCTACATGCGATTCCACCTTCAGGGAACTATGCACAGTTATTCCTAGATCCCTCTGTTCCACAGCATTCCTCAATTCCCTACCATTTACCATGTACGTCCTATTTTGATTTGTCCGGCCAAGATGTAGCACCTCACACTTATCAGCATTAAACTCCATCTGCCATCTTTCAGCCCACTCTTCCAAATGGCCCAAATCTCTCTGTAGACTTTGAAAATCGACTTCATTATCCACAGCACCCCCTATCTTAGTATCATCTGCATACTTACTTGTCCAATTTTCCACCCCATCATCTAGATCATTGATGTACATGACAAACAACAGTGGACCCAACACAGATCCCTGAGGCACCCCACTGGTCACCGGCTTCCAACCTGACAAACAGCCATCCACCATTACTCTCTGGCATCTCCCATTCAGCCACTGTTGAATCCATCTTGCTACTCCGCCATTAACACCCAAAGATTGAACCTTCTTAACCAACCTTCCATGGGGAACCTTGTCAAAGGCCTTACTGAAATCCATATAGACAACATCCACTGCTTTACCCTCATCAATTTCCCTAGTAACCTCTTCAAAAAATTCAAGAAGGTTTGTCAAACATGACCTTCCAGGCACAAACCCATGTTGACTGTTCCTGATCAGACCCTGTTTATCCAGATGCTTATATATATTATCTCTAAGTATCCTTTCCATTAATTTGCCCACCACTGACGTCAAACTAACAGGTCTATAATTGCTAGGTTTATTCTTTGAACCCTTTTTAAACAATGGAACAACATGCGCAGTGCGCCAATCCTCCGGCACTATTCCCGTTTCTAATGACATCTGAAATATTTCTGTCATAGCCCCTGCTATTTCTACACTCACTTCCCTCAATGTCCTAGGGAATATCCTGTCAGGACCCGGAGACTTATCCACTTTTATATTTTTCAAAAGTGTCAGTACTTCCTCCTCTTTGAATCTCACAGTTTCCATAGCTACTCTACTTGGATTGTTGACATGGATAGAAAATTGGTTGGCAGACCGGAAGCAAAGAGTAGGAGTGAACGGGTCCTTTTCAGGACGGCAGGCAGTGGCGAGTGGAGTGCCGCGAGGCTCGGTGTTGGGGCCGCAACTGTTTACCATATATATTAATGATTTGGAAGAGGGAATTAGGAGCAACGCTAGCAAGTTTGTGGCTGACACAAAGCTGGGTGGCAATGTGAACTGTGACGAGGATGTACCAGAACTGCTATGTACATCATTGGAGCTGATGCACATCACTGAAACTGCAATGGGCCGAATGGCCTCATTCTGTTCCTATCACCTATGAATGTATGAGCTTGTGAACGCGTGAACTTGTGCACTCGTGAACTTGTAGCATCGTGAACTCATGACCTTGTGAACTCGTGAACTCGTGAATGCGTGACCTCATGAACTCGTGACCTTGTGAACTGTGAATTT
The DNA here is from genome assembly GCA_963514005.1 of Raja brachyura. The sequence continues at coordinate 93,015 of CAUPSL010001574.1, read as the reverse complement.
GTGACCTCGTGAACTCGTGAAAGCGTGAAAGCGTGAACTCATGACCTTGTGACCTTGTGAACTGGTGAACTCGTGACCTTGTGAACTCATGAACTCGTGACCTTGTGGACGTGAACTCGTGAACTTAGGAATTGATGAATTAACTGATGAACTTGTGAACATGAATTTGTGAACGCTTGAACCTATGAACTCGTGAACTTGTGTACTCGTGAACTCATGTACTCGTGAAGTTGTGGACTCGTGTACTAGTGTACCCGTGATCCGGTGTACTCATGTACTCGTGAACTTGTGAACTTGTGAACAAGTGAACTCGTGTGCTCGTGAAGTTGTGAACTCATGTACTATTGAACTCTTGTACTTGTGAACCCATAAACGCGTGTACTAGTGAACTCCTGTACTCATGAACTCATGTACTCGTGAACTCGTGTACTCGTGAACTTGTGTATTCGTGTACTTGTCAACTCATGTACTCGTGTACTCATGAACTCTTGTACTCGTGAACTCATGAACTCTTGTACTCGTGAACTCGTGTACACGTGAACCCGTGAAGTCGTGAAGTGGTGAACGCATGCACTCTTGAACCCGTGCACTCGCGAACTTGTGAAACCGTGTATTCGTGTACTCATGAACTTATGTGCTCATGAACTAATTTACTCGTGAACTCGTGTATTCGTGTACTCGTCAACTTGTGAAGTTGTGAACTCGTGTACATGTGAACTTGTGTACTCGTGAAGTTGTGAACTTGTGAACAAATGTACTAGTGTACTCGTGAACCCATTAACTCCTGTACGCATAAACCTGTGTACTTGTGAACTCGTGAACCCGTGTACCCATGTACGTGTGAACTTGTGTACTCACTAACTCATTTACTCGTGAACCCATGTACTTGTGAACTCATGAACCTGTGTACTCGTGAACCCTTGTACTCATGAGGTCGTAAAGTCGTGAACTCAAGTTCACGAGTACAAGAGTTCGTGAGTTCATGAGTACACAAGTTCAGGAGTACATGAGTTAACAAGTACATGAATACACAAGTTCACGAGTTCACGAGTACATGAGTTACAAGTACACGAGTACAGGAGTTCACGAGTTCACGAGTACACTAGTACACTAGTACACTAGTTTACGAGTACATGAGTTCATGGGTTCACGAGTACTTGAGTTCACTAGTAGATGAGTTCACGAGTCCACAACTTCACGAGTACACGAGTTCACTTGTACACGAGTTCACAAGTTCACGAGTACATGAGTACATGAGTTCACGGGTACACTAGTACACGAGTCCACAACTTCACGAGTACATGAGTACACTAGTACACGAGTACACTAGTACATGAGTACATTAGTTTACGAGTACACGAGTTCATGGGTTCACGAGTACGTGAGTTCACTAGTAGATGAGTTCACGAGTTCACAACTTAACGAGTACGTGAGTTCACGAGTTCACTAGTTCACGAGTTCACAACTTCACGAGTTCACGAGTTCACTAGTTCACGAGTCCACAACTTCACGAGTACACGAGTTCACAACTTCACGAGTACACGAGTTCACGAGTACACGAGTTCACGAGTTTACAAGTTTATGCGTTCACAAATTCATGTTCACAAGTTCATAAGTTCATTCATAAATTCCTAAGTTCACAAGTTCACAAGGTCATGAGTTCACAAGTTTACAAGATCACGTGTTCACGAGTTCACAAGGTCACGAGTTCACAAGGTCACGTGTTCACGAGTTCACAAGGTCACGAGTTCACAAGGTCACATGTTCATGCGTTCACGAGGTCACAAGGTCACGAGCTCAGGATGTCACAAGGTCACACGTTCACAAGGTCACGAGTTCAGAAGTTCACGTGTTCACGAGTTCACAAGGTCACGAGCTCACGAGTTCAGGATGTCACAAGGTCACACGTTCACAAGGTCACGAGTTCACGAGTTCACGAGTTCAAGGTCACGAGCTCAGGAGTTCAGGATGTCACAAGGTCACACGTTCACAAGGTCACGAGTTCACGAGGTCACGTGTTCACGAGTTCACGAGGTCACAAGGTCATGAGCTCAGGAGTTCAGGATGTCACGAGGTCACACGTTCACAAGGTCACGAGTTCACAAGGTCACGTGTTCACGAGTTCACGAGGTCACAAGGTCATGAGCTCACGAGTTCAGGATGTCACGAGGTCACACGTTCACAAGCTCATACATTCATAGGTGATAGGAACAGAATGAGGCCATTCGGCCCATTGCCGTTTCAGTGATGTACATCAGCTCCAATGTACATAGCAGGTCTGGTCCGCTCGCTGGTTGTGGTGGGGTGATTCAGTTCCCTGATAACAGCCGGGAAGAAACTGTCCGTGAATCTGGAGGTGTGCGTGCGTTTTCACACTTCTGTACCTCTTGCCCGATGGGATAGGAGTGAAGAGGGAGTGGCCGGCAAGTCTACTCCGCCATTCAATCATGGCTGATCTATCTTCCCCACTCAACAGACAATAGACAACAGGTGCAGGAGGAGGCCGTTCGGCCCTTCAGGCCAGCACCGCCATTCAATGTGATCATGGCTGATCATCCCCAATCAGTATCCCGTTCCTGCCTTCTCCCCATATCCCCTGGTTCAACAGACAACAGACAATAGGTGCAGGAGTAGAGGCCATTCGGCCCTTCGAGCCTGCACCGCCATTCAATATGATCATGGCTGATCATCCAACTCAGTATCCCGTACCTGACTTCTCTCCAGACCCTCTGATCCCCTTAGCCACAAGGGCCACATCTAACTGCCTCTTAAATATAGCCAATGAACTGGCCTCAACTACCCTCTGTGGCAGAGAGTTCCAGAGACTCACCACTCTCTGTGTGAAAAAATTTCTTCTCATCTCGGTCCTAAAGGATTCCCCCTTATCCTTAAGCTGTGACCCCTTGTCCTGGACCTCCCCAACATCGGGAACAATCTTCCTGCATCTAGCGTGTCCAAGCCCTTAACAATCTTATATGAGATCAATGAGATCCCCGCTCATCCTTCTAAACTCCAGAGTGTACAAGCCCAGCCGCTCCATTCTCTCAGTATACGACAGTCCCGCCATCCCGGGAATTAACCTGGTGAACCTACGCTGCACTCCCTCAAATGCAAGAATGTCCTTCCTCAAATTAGGGGACCAAAACTGTACACAATACTCCAGGTGTGGTCTCACTAGGGCCCTGTACAACTGCAGAAGGACCTCTTTGCTCCTATACTCAACTCCTCTTGTTATGAAGGCCAACAGGCCAAAACTGCACACAATACTCCAGGTGTGGTCTCACCAGAGCCCTGTACAACTGCAGAAGGACCTCTTTGCTCCTGTACTCAACTCCTCATGTTATAAAGGCCAACATGCCATTGGCTTTCTTCACTGCCTGCTGTACCTGCATGCTTACTTTCATAGACTGATGAACAAGGACCCCCAGATCCTGTTGGACTTCCCCTTTTCCCAACTTGACGCCATTTAGACAGTAATCTGCCTTCCTGTTTTTGCCACCAAAGTGGATAACCTCACATTTATCCGCATTAAACTGCATCTGCCACGCATCTGCCCACTCCCCCAACCTGTCCAAGTCCCCCTGCATCCTCATAGCATCCTCCTCACAGTCCACACTGCCACCCAGCTTTGTGTCGTCTGCAAATCTGCGAGTGTTGCTTTGAATCCCTTCATCCAGATCATTGTACCCCAATGGCTCACAACCATGTTTGTCTTTTATTTCTTTCAGGAAAATACAACTGAGGAGCTGAGGTACGTGATTTTCTCCAAAAAGTAAGTCAGTAAGTTCATTGGCCAAGTATTCACATACAAGGAATCTGCCTTGGTGCTCCGCCCGCAAGTAACAACATGACACACAGCGACAGTTACGAATGACTCAGAATACACTAAACATTAATAATAATAAGACATGAATGATAAAACACCGTTGACCAAGCACGTGAACCAACAAAATACCAGATCAAAGGGAGGCTACAGATCGTTGGCTGTTGAGTAGAGCATCTACCCGTGGATTAAAACTGTTGTTATGTCTGGCGGCTGTGGCGGCTTTGACCGTCCGGAGCCGCCTTCCAGAGGGAAGTGATTCAAAGAGTTTGTGGCCAGGGTGAGAGGGGTCAGGGATGATCTTGCCCGCTGGCTTCCTGGCCCTCGCAGCGTACAGTTCGTCAATGGGGGGGGGGAAGGTTGCAGCCAATAACCATCTCAGCCGATCGGACGATTCGCTGCAGCCTCCGGGTGTGGTGCTTAGTGGCCGAGCCAAACCAGACCGTGATGGAGAAGGTGAGGACAGACTCTACGATGGCCGTGTAGAATTGGACCATGTGGCAGATTGTGCTTCCTCCGCTGCCGCAGGAAGTGCATCCTCTGTTGGGCCGTTTTGACTGTGGAGTGGATGGTGGCCCCCCCACTTAAGGTCCTTGGAGATGATGGTTCTGATGTGACTGTGGTGTTGTTGATGGTGAGTGGGGTGGGGTGAGGGGAGGGGGAGCTCTCCTAAAGTCTACAACCATTGCCACTGTCTGAAGAGCGTTGAGCTCCAGGTTGATGCTACCCTCGACAGACTGAGGTGCTTCTGTTGTTCCCTCCAGGGGGGCCAGTTGTGTGTTCCTCATCCCTGCTATCGACCCTGCGATAGATTTGAGGGGTTGTACCCAGGCACGTGCCGTGAGTAATTACTCAGGGTAGGCACTCAGTCCGCTTTAAACAAAAATCAAACCGCGCATGCGAAGATTGCTCTCTCCGTTAAATAAATTAAAAGACAGTGACATTTCAATTTGCCCTTCCTAGGCTTCCTAGTCCTAGACCAATTGGGGAACAGTTCCTTTCACAGCGTGTGGAGAGTCTGTGCCAGGGGTAAAGTCGTGGGGAGGGCACGAGTGTTGACAAGGAGGGTGTCGGGGACACTGCCAGTAACTCACTCACTCACCGCTACCGCAGCTCTCCGGGCGCGAAGCCACGCACTGTAGCTGGGGATAGAAGCAGCTCGGGGAGCTGCGAGCGGCCGCCGGGACCCGACAGCAGAACCGGCTGCCACTTGAGCGCCTTCTGCCGGCCCGCTCACCTTTGGTGTCCAGAGTGTACAAGCCCAGCCGCTCCATTCTCTCAGCATATGACAGTCCCGCCATCCCGGGAATTAACCCAGTGAACCTACGCTGCACTCCCTCAATAGCAAGAATGTCCTTCCTCAAATTAGGGGAGCAAAACTGCACACAATACTCCAGGTGTGGTCTCACTAGGGCCCTGTACAACTGCAGAAGGACCTCTTTGCTCCTGTACTCAACTCCTCTTGTTATGAAGGCCAACAGGCCAAAACTGCACACAATACTCCAGGTGTGGTCTCACTAGGGCCCTGTACAACTGCAGAAGGACCTCTTTGCTCCTATACTCAACTCCTCTTGTTATGAAGGCCAACAGGCCAAAACTGCACACAATACTCCAGGTGTGGTCTCTCGAAGGCTCCGTACAACTGCAGAAGGACCTCTTTGCTCCTGTACTCAACTCCTCTTGTTATGAAGGCCAACAAGGCAAAACTGCACACAATACTCCAGGTGTGGTCTCACTAGGGCCCTGTACAACTGCAGAAGGACCTCTTTGCTTCTATACTCAACTCCTCTTGTTATGAAGGCCAACAGGCCAAAACTGCACACAATACTCCAGGTGTGGTCTCACTAGGGCCCTGTACAACTGCAGAAGGACCTCTTTGCTTCTATACTCACTCCTCTTGTTATGAAGGCCAACAGGCCAAAACTGCACACAATACTCCAGGTGTGGTCTCACTAGGGCCCTGTACAACTGCAGAAGGACCTCTTTGCTCCTATACTCAACTCCTCTTGTTATGAAGGCCAACAGGCCAAAACTGCACACAATACTCCAGGTGTGGTCTCACTAGGGCCCTGTACAACTGCAGAAGGACCTCTTTGCTCCTATTAACTCTATCCTACACACACACTGGGGACAATTTACATCCATACCAAGCCAATTATCCCACAAACCTGTATGTCTTTGGAACGTGGGAGGGAACCGGGGAACCCGGCGAAAACCCACGCAGGTCACGGGGAGAACGTGCAAACTCCGTACAGACAGCGCCCGTAGTCGGGATGGAACCCGGGCCTCTGGCGCCCCGGAATGTTCTAAATCCAGGGGCGACATCTGGGTGTGGTGCGCCCTGTCACAAGCTGACACCACTTCACACCAACGACAGCGATGTGGAGGTGGTCAGTAGCACTAAGTCCCTGGGGGTGCAGATCACTAACAGTCTGACCCGGTCGAATAACATCTCATCAACAGTTAAGAGAGCGCGGCGGTGGTTGCACTTTCTGCGCCGGATGAGAAGAGCTCACCTCCCCCATCCCATCCTCACCACTTTCTACAGGGGCACCATAGAGAGTATTCTGACCAGCTGTATCTCTGTCTGGTTTGGGGACTGTAGAGCCTCCGACTGGAAGTCCGTGCAGAGAGTGGTGAGGACAGCGGATAAAATCATCGGGATCTCTCTCCACTCAATCGGGGATATTGCGACCAAACGCTGCGTGTCTAAGGCCAGCAGTATTATAAAAGACCCCTCACATCGATCTCCATCACGGACTGTTCACTCTGCTGCCCTCGGGCAAAAGATATCGCAGCATAAGGAGCAGAACATCAAGGTTCTGCAACAGCTTCTTCCCACGAGCCGTCAGACTCCTGAATGCCATGTAATGGGCTGCCACCGTCGTCCATGTATCCTTTTATCCATGCCTATCCTCCTGTTAATTTATCGTGTTGCACAGGGAGCCAAATGCAACGGGATTTCGTTTGGAAATGCGCAAATGAAAAGATATCCGAGTCGCTCAGTTTTATTCACAGATCTATTGGTTCACTTCCAGACCCAATCACCGTCTCTAACTTTGCATGGATACGAAAGGGATGGGGGCCAAACGCTGGCAGGCGGGACCAGTGTAGATGGGGCAGCATGGGCAGGTTGGGCTGAAGGAAGGGCCTGTTTCCACACTGTATCACTCTGTGACTAGTGTAGATGGGGCATGTTGGCCGGTGTGGGCAAGTTGGGCTGAAGGAAGGGCCTGTTTCCACACTGGATCACTCTGTGACTAGTGTAGCTGGGGCATGTTGGCCGGTGTGGGCAAGTTGGGCTGAAGGAAGGGCCTGTTTCCACACTGGATCACTCTGTGACTAGTGTAGATGGGGCATTGTTGGCCGGTGTGGGCAAGTTGGGCTGAAGGAAGGGCCTGTTTCCACACTGTATCACTCTGTGACTAGTGTAGATGGGGCATGTTGGCCGGTGTGGGCAAGTTGGGCTGAAGGAAGGGCCTGTTTCCACACTGTATCACTCTGTGACTAGTGTAGATGGGGCATGTTGGCCGGTGTGGGCAAGTTGGGCTGAAGGAAGGGCCTGTTTCCACACTGTATCACTCTGTGACTAGTGTAGATGGGACATGTTGGCCGGTGTGGGCAAGTTGGGCTGAAGGAAGGGCCTGTTTCCACACTGTATCACTCTGTGTCGGACATCGCAAACGTTATCGAGCTTGAGGTGACGTATGCCGTTTTTTCTGTTAACTCTTTCATCTTCCAGTGACGAGGAATACCACCCCAAGATAGCGGAGGGCAGTCTGACGCTGGGAGCCTATCAAGGGCCCACTCAGTATCGAGTGTGGAGGCATGTCATTGACTTCATTAATCCCAGTAAGTACATACAAGGAACTGCAGGTGCTGGGAGACAAAGTAGACACAAGGTAGGGTGGAGGAACTCAGTGGGTCAGCTGGCATATATGTCTGAGGAAGGGCCTCCGCCCGAAACATCACCCCTTCAATAGACAATACACAATAGGTGCAGGAGTAGGCCATTCGGCCCTTCCAGCCAGCACCGCCATTCAATGTGATCACGGCTGATCATCCCCAATCAGTACCCCGTTCCTGCCTTCTCCCCATATCCCCTGACTCCGCTATCTTTAAGAGCCCTATCTAGCTCTCTCTTGAACGTGCATCCAGAGAGCCGGCCTCCACCGCCCTCTGAGGCAGAGAATTCCACAGACTCACCACTCTCTGGGTGAAAAAGTGTTTGCTCGTCTCCGTTCTGAATGGCCGACCCCTTATTCTTAAACTGTGCCTGCACAACAGGCTGGAGAAATTCAGCGGGTGCAGCAGCATCTAAGGAGCGAAGGGGATAGGCGACGTTTCGGGTCGAGACCCAGGCCCCTGGTTCCGGACTCCCCCAACATCGGGAACATGTTTCCTGCCTCTAGCGTGTCCAAGCCCTTAACAATCTTATGTTTCAATGAGATCCCCTCTCATCCTTCTAAACTCCAGAGTGTACAAGCCCAGCCGCTCCGTTCTCTCAGCGTATGACAGTCCCGCCATCCCGGGAATTAACCTGGTGAACCTACGCTGGGCTCCCTCAATAGCAAGGATGGCCTTCCTCAAATTAGGGGACCAGAACTGTACACAATACCTTTGTCTTTCTATCTCTGTCCCACTGCGTCCCATTTTAAGAAGGGTCTCGACCCGAAACGTCACCCATTCCTTCTCTCCACAGATGCTGCCCGACCCGCTGAGTTACTCCAGCACTCTGTGAAACATCACCTATCCATGTTCCCCACAGATGCTGCCTGACCCGCTGAGTTACTCCAGCACTCTGTGAAACGTCACCTATCCATGTTCCCCACAGATGCTGCCTGACCCGCTGAGTTACTCCAGCACTCTGTGAAACGTCACCTATCCGTGTTCTCCACAGATGCTGCCCGACCCGCTTGCATCTGTGGTGCAAGTGGATTGGTGACATTTTGGGTTGGGACCCTTCTTCAACCTGATTGTGGGGGTGGGGGTGGTTGTTGGGGGGAGAAACTGGAAGGGAAGGGGGGGGAGGGGGTGCAGGACAAACTCTGGTGAGTGAAAGGTGGACAAAATGTGTAAGAAAAAACTGCAGATGCTGGTAAAATCGAAGGCGGACTCAAAATGCTGGAGTAACTCAGCGGGACGGGCAGCGCCTCTGGAGAGAAGGAATGGGCGACGTTTCGGGTCGAGACTGATGTCGGGGGAGCGGGCGGGACAGAGATAGAATGTAGTCGGGGACAGGAAGACTGGTGGGAAAACTGGGAATGGGGAGAGAGGGAATGCCTGGGCTATCTGAAGTTGGAGCAGTCAATGTTCGTACCGCTGGGGTGTGGACTACCCAAGCAAAATATGAGGGGCTGCTCCTCCAATTTGCGGTGGGCCTCACTCTGGCCGTGGAGGAGGCCCGGGACTGAAACCGGGTCGGATTGGGATTGGGAATGGGAGGGGGAGTGGAAGTGCTGGGCCGCCGGGAGGTCGGGTTGGTTATTGCGGACCGAGCGGAGGTGTTGGGCCAAGCGATCGCCCAGCCTACGCTTGGTCTCACCGATATAGATCAGCTGGCATCTAGAGCAGCGGATGCAGTAGATGAGGCTGGAGGAGGTGCAGGGGAACCTCTGCCTCACCTGGAAAGACCGCTTGGGCCCTTGGATGGAGTCGGGGCGGGAGGCAAAGCGACAAGTGTGGCATCTCCTGCGGTTGCGAGGGAAAGTGCCCGGGGAGGGGGTGGTGCGGGAGGGAAGGGACGAATTGACCAGGGAGTTACGGAGGGAACGGTCTCTGCGGAAAGTCAGACGGGGAGGAGATGGGACGATGTGGCCAGTGGTGGGATCCCGTTGGAGGTGGGGAAAATGTCGGAGGATTATCTGTTGTACGCGTCTATATGTCAGTTGTATATTTCATAACAAGAGGATTTCAGTACAGGAGCAAAGAGGTTCTTCTGCAGCTGTACAGGGCTCTGGTGAGACCACATCTGGAGTATGGTGCACAGTTTTGGTCTCCTAATTTGAGGAAGGACGTCCTTGTGATCGAGGCAGTGCAGCGTAGGTTCACCAGATCGATCCCTGGGATGGCGGGACTGTCATATGAGGAAAGATTGAAAAGACTAGGCTTGTATTCACTGGGGTTTAGAAGGATGAGGGGGGGGATCTTATAGAAACATATACAATTATAAAGGGGGGGGGGTTACACAAAATGCTGTAGAAACTCAGCGGGTGCAGCAGCATCTGAGGAGCGAAGGAGATAGGCGATGTTTCGGGTCGAGACCCTTGTTCAGATTTATAAAAGGACTGGACAAGCTAGATGCTGGAAACTCTTACCCAATGTTGGGCGAGTCCGGAACCAGGGGCCGCACACAGTCTTAGAATAAAGGGGAGGCCATTTAAGACTGAGGTGAGGAAAATCTTTTTCACCCAGAGAGTTGTGAATCTGTGGAATTCCCTGCCACAGAGGGCAGTGGAGGCCAAGTCACTGGATGGGTTTAAGAGAGGGTTAGATAGAGCTCTAGGGGCTAGTGGAGCCAAGGGATACGGGGAGAAGGCAGGCACGGGTTATTGATTGGGGGACAGATCAGCCATGATCACAGTGAATGGCAGTGCAGGCTGGAAGGGCCGAATGGCCTCCTCCTGCACCTATTGTCTATGTTTCTATGAGATTGTGTGTGTGTTATGAATGAGTATTTTTCTTTCCTAGACTGCAGGCCGCCAATGAAAGGATATCCCGAGTGATTCACAAGAAGACGCTTGGAAAACCACAGCGACATCACGGAGGATGCTGGTTTAAACCGGAGATAGGCACAGAGTGCTGGAGTAACTCAGCGGCCCAGGCAGCATCTTAGATCAGCTTAGCTTCGAGATACATCTAGGGTTGCCAACTGTCCCATGTTAGCCAGGACGTCCCATATATATTGGGCTAAGTTGGTTTAGAAACATAGAAACATAGACAATAGGTGCAGGAGGAGGCCATTCGGCCCTTCGAGCCTGCACCGCCATTCATTCATTCACATGGCTGATCGTCCCCAATCAATAACCCGTGCCTGCCTTCTCCCCATATCCCTTGATTCCACCAGCCCCTAGAGCTCTATCTAACTCTCTCTTAAATCCATCCAGTGACTTGGCCTCCACTGCCCTCTGTGGCAGGGAATTCCACAAATTCACAACTCTCTGGGTGGAAAAGATTTTCCTCACCTCAGTCTTAAATGACCTCCCCTTTATTCTAAGACTGTGTGCGGCCCCTGGTTCTGGACTCGCCCAACATTGGGAACATTTTTCCTGCATCTAGCTTGTCCAGTCCTTTGATAATTTTATATGTTTCAATAAGATCCCCCCCTCATCCTTCTAAACTCCAGTGAATACTGGTCTCCAAATCTGAGGAAGGACATTATTGCCATAGAGGGAGTGCAGCGAAGGTTCACCAGACTGATTCCTGGGATGTCAGGACTGTCTTATGAACAAAGACTGCATAGACTCGGTTTATACTCTCTAGAATTTAGGAGATTGAGAGGGGTTCTTATAGAAACTTATAAGATTCTTAAGGGGTTGGACAGGCTAGATGCAGGAAGATTGTTCCCGATGTTGGGGAGGTCCAGGACAAGGGGTCACAGCTTAAGGATAAGGGGGAAATCCTTTAGGACCGAGATGAGAAGGACTTTTTTTCACACAGAGAGAGTGGTGGGTCTCTGGAACTCTCTGCCACAGAGGGTAGTTGAGGCCAGTTCATTGGCTATATTTAAGAGGGAGTTAGATGTGGCCCTTGTGGCTAAGGGGATCAGAGGGTATGGAGAGAAGGCAGGTACGGGATACTGAGTTGGATGATCAGCCATGATCCTAGGGGAAAGTAAATGGTCGGCACGGACGGGAAGGGCCGAGAAGGCCTGTTTCCGTGCTGTAATTGTTATATGGTTATATTGAATGGCGGTGCAGGCTCGAAGGGCCGAATGGCCTACTCCTGCAGCTATTGTCTATGTCTCCAAGTTTCTAATACAAGCCTAGTCTTTTCAATCTTTCCTCATATGACAGTCCCGCCATCCCAGGGATCGATCTGGTGAACCTACGCTGCACTGCCTCAATCACAAGGATGTCCTTCCTCAAATTAGGAGACCAAAACTGTACACAATACTCCAGATGTGGTCTCACCAGAGCCCTGTACAACTGCAGAAGGACCTCTTTACTCCTGTACTGAAATCCTCTTGTTATGAAGGCCAACATTCCATGAGCTTTCTTCACTGCCTGCTGTACCTGCACGCCAACTTTCAGTGACCGGTGTACAAGGACACCCAGGTCTCGCTGCACCTCCCCCTTACCTAACCTAACCCCATTGAGATAATAATCTGCCCCCTTGTTTTTGCCGCCAAAGTGGAGAACCTCACATGTATCTATATTATACTGCATCTGCCACGCATCTGCCCGCTCACTCAACCTGTCCAGGTCACCCTGCAACCTCCTAATCTTTAAGAGCCCTATCTAGCTCTCGCTTGAACCGGCCTCCACCGCCCTCTGAGACAGAGAATTCCACAGACTCACCACTCTCTGTGAGAAAAAGTGTTTCCTTGTCTCCGTTCTAAATGGCCGACCCCTTATTCTTAAACTGTGTGTGTGTGGCCCCTGGTTCTGGACTCCCCCAACATCGGGAACATGTTTCCTGCCTCTAGCGTGTCCAAACCCTTAACAATCTTATATGTTTCAATGAGATCCCCTCTCATCCTTCTAAACTCCAGAGTGTACAAGCCCAGCCGCTCCATTCTCTCAGCATATGACAGTCCCGCCATCCTGGGAATTAACCTGGTGAACCTACGCTGCACTCCCTCAATAGCAAGAATGTCCTTCCTCAAATTAAGGGACCAAAACTGCACACAATACTCCAGGTGTGGTCTCACTAGGGCCCTGTACAACTGCAGAAGGACCTCTTTGCTCCTGTACTCAACTCCTCTTGTTATGAAGGCCAACAGGCCAGAACTGCACACAATACTCCAGGTGTGGTCTCACTAGGGCCCTGTACAACTGCAGAAGGACCTCTTTGCTCCTAGACTCGACTCCTCTTGTTATGAAGGCCAACAGGCCAGAACTGCACACAATACTCCAGGTGTGGCCCCACTAGGGCCCTGTACAACTGCAGAAGGACCTCTTTGCTCCTATACTCAATTCCTCTTGTTATGAAGGCCAACAGGCCAGAACTGCACACAATACTCCAGGTGTGGCCCCACCAGGGCCCTGTACAACTGCAGAAGGACCTCTTTGCTCCTATACTCAACTCCTCTTGTTATGAAGGCCAACAGGGCCAGAACTGCACACAATACTCCAGGTGTGGCCCCACCAGAGCCCTGTACAACTGCAGAAGGCCGTCAATAAAGTGACATGTGTACATTCGCCAAGTGAGTTACGTGTTTTTTTGATTGTCATCTTTACCGGGGACTGGAAGAATTCTGTTCTTTTTTCATATCGCTTGACAAGTAGTTGAGCTCCAGGGCACAACACAGAAGCGGACTGAAAGACACAATGTCGGATCTATGGGATTTGTTGCCACAGGCGGCAGTGGCGGCCACGTCCTTGGGCATTTCTGAAGCTGCACATGGATACGTTCTTGATTAGCTGGGGCGTCAAAGATTGGGGGAAGAGGGCAGGGGAATGGGATTGACAGACAATGGACAATCAGGTGGAGCAGTAGGCCGTTCGGCCCTTCGAGCCAGCACCGCCATTCAATTAAGACTGTTAAGGGCTTGGACACGCTAGAGGCAGGAAACACGTTCCCGATGTTGGGGGAGTCTTTAGAATGAGGGGTCGGCGCTAGTGAGACCACACCTGGAGTATTGTGTGCAGTTTTGGCCCTGTTGGCCTTCATAACAAGAGGAGTTGAGTACAGGAGCAAAGAGGTCCTTCTGCAGTTGTACAGAGCCCTAGTGAGACCACACCTGGAGTATTGTGTGCAGTTTTGGCCTGTTGGCCTTCATAACAAGAGGAGTTGAGTACAGGAGCAAAGAGGTCCTTCTGCAGTTGTACAGGGCCCTAGTGAGACCACACCTGGAGTATTGTGCGCAGTTTTGGTCCCCTAATTTGAGGAAGGACATTCTTGCTATTGAGGGAGTGCAGCGTAGGTTCACCAGGTTAATTCCCGGGATGGCGGGACTGTCATATGCTGAGAGAATGGAGCGGCTGGGCTTGTACACTCTGGAGTTTAGAAGGATGAGAGGGGATCTTATTGAAACATATAAGATTGTTAAGGGCTTGGACACGCTAGAGGCAGGAAACATGTTCCCGATGTTGGGGGAGTCCAGAACCAGGGGCCACACACAGTTTAAGAATAAGGGGAAAGCCATTTAGAACGGAGACGAGGAAACACTTTTTCTCACAGAGAGTGGTGAGTCTGTGGAATTCTCTGCCTCAGAGGGCGGTGGAGGCCGGTTCTCTGGATGCACGTTCAAGAGAGAGCTAGATAGGGCTCTTAAAGATAGCGGAGTCAGGGGATATGGGGAGAAGGCAGGAACGGGGTACTGATTGGTGATGATCAGCCATGATCACATTGAATGGCGGTGCTGGCTCGAAGGGCCGAATGGCCTCCTCCTGCACCTGTTGTCTATTGTCAATGTGATCATGGCTCTATCTAGCTTCTCTTGAAAGCATCCAGAGAACTGGTCATCACCGCCCTCTGAGGCAGAGAATTCCACAGACTCACCACTCTCTGTGTGAAAAAGTGTTTCCTCGTCTCCGTTCTAAATGGCCGACCCCTTATTCTTAAACTGTGTGTGTGGCCCCTGGTTCTGGACTCCCCCAACATCGGGAACATGTTTCCTGCCTCTAGCGTGTCCAAACCCTTAACAATCTTATATGTTTCAATAAGATCCCCTCTCATCCTTCTAAACTCCAGAGTGTACAAGCCCAGCCGCTCCATTCTCTCAGCATATGACAGTCGCGCCATCCCGGGAATTAACCTGGTGAACCTACGCTGGGCTCCCTCAATAGCAGGAGTGAGGCCCAGTGCAAGTTGGAGGAACAGCTCCTCACATTTCGCTTGTGGCCAAAAATGCTGGAGAGACTCAGCGGGTGAGGCAGCATCTATGGAGCGAAGGATTAGGCGACGTTTCGGGTCGAGACCCTTCCTCAGACTTCGCTCGGGTAGTTTACACCCCAGCGGTATGAACACTGACTTCTCCAATTTCAGGTAGTCCCTGCTTTCTCCCTCCTTCCCCTCCCCTTCCCAGTTCTCCCACAGCCCACTGTCTCCGCCTCTTCCTTTGTCCCCCCCCCACATCAGCCTGAAGAAGGGTCTCGACCCGCAAGGCCAGCAGCATCATCTAGGACCAGTCTCACCCCCGGTCACTCCCTCTTCCCCGCTCTCCCATTGGGGAAGAGGTACAGGAATGTGAAAACGCACGCCGTACAGATTCAGGGACAGGTTCTTCCCGGCTGTTATCAGGGATCTGAACCGTCCCACCAATGAAGGTCGACAAAAATGCTGGAGAAACTCAGCGGGTGAGGCAGCATCTATGGAGCGAAGGAAATAGGTGACCCTTGGGTCTTGACCCAAAGGTTGTACAGGCCCTAGTGAGACCACACCTGGAGTATTGTGTGCAGTTTTGGCCCTGTTGGCCTTCATAACAAGAGGAGTTGAGTACAGGAGCAAAGAGGTCCTTCTGCAGTTGTACAGGGCCCTAGTGAGACCACACCTGGAGTATTGCGTGCAGTTTTGGCCTGTTGGCCTTCATAACAAGAGGAGTTGAGTATAGGAGCAAAGAGGTCCTTCTGCAGTTGTACAGGGCCCTAGTGAGACCACACCTGGAGTATTGTGTACAGTTTTGGTCCCCTAATTTGAGGAAGGACAGTCTTGCTATTGAGGGAGCGCAGCGTAGGTTCACCAGGTTAATTCCCGGGATGGCGGGACTGTCATATGCTGAGAGAATGGAGCGGCTGGGCTTGTACACTCTGGAGTTTAGAAGGATGAGAGGGGATCTCATTGAAACATATAAGATTGTTAAGGGTTTGGATACACTAGAGGCAGGAAACATGTTCCCGATGTTGGGGGAGTCCAGAACCAGGGGCCACACACACACACACAGTTTAAGAATAAGGGGTAAGCCATTTGGAACGGAGACGAGGAAACACTTTTTCACCCAGAGAGTTGTGAGTCTGTGGAATTCTCTGCCTCAGAGGGCGGTGGAGGCCGGTTCTCTGGATGCTTTCACGAGAGAGCTAGATAGGGCTCTTAAAGATAGCGGAGTCAGGGGATATGGGGAGAAGGCAGGAACGGGGTACTGATTGGGGATGATCAGCCATGATCACAGTGAATGGCGGTGCTGGCTGGAAGGGCCGAATGGCCTCCACCTGCACCTGTTGTCTGTTGTCAACGTGATCATGGCTCTATCTAGCTCTCTCTTGAAGGCATCCAGAGAATTGGTCATCCCCGCCCTCTGAGGCAGGGAATCCCACAGACTCACCACTCTCTGTGAGAAAAAAAGTGTTTCCTCGTCTCCGTTCCAAATCCTTCGCTCCACAGACGCTGCCTCAACACCCGCCGAGTTCCTCCAGCGGTTTTTTGTCTCCCTTCGATTTTCCCCAGCACCTGCAGTTCTCCCTGAAGCCGGACCGCACTTGCAGCCTCGACCATCCATCGCAGTCCATCCATGATGAATTTTATTAGTTAAAAATGTCAATAACATTACATTTAAACGCATGTACATCTATTAACACATTGCTTGTGCAAACCAAAGGCTCCAGGGGCACAAGTGCAATAAGTGCAGGTATTATTCACCCCTCCCCCTCTCCATGGTTGAGGTGCGGGCAGGGGGGGGTGGCGAGGGCAGGCGACGTGATTCGGGACATCCAGCCATCAGTAGCATTTCTCTACGCTGGCCGCATTGGGCGGGAACGTCCGATGGGGTCACTTTGGAAGGTTGCGTGCTCTTCTGGGGATTTGACCGGGGGGGGGGGGGTAGAAACCAGCGGCCAGGGTTCCGGGGGGGGGGGGGGGCAGGGAGGGGAGGGGTGGTCCCGACAATCCTCAGTCATCTCCCAGCCAAGCCAGTGGAAAGGCCAGATCTTGGTGCGAGCCCAGGTGGGCAAGGTGGGCAGGCCTGTTGGCCAACTCGAGTGGGACTTTGTCTGTGGTCACCTTGACCTATTGGCCAACGCTGGGGCCAACGGGGTCAATGGTCACTCCAGTGGGACTTTGTCTGTGGTCACCTTGACCTATTGGCCAACGCTGGGGCCAACGGGGTCAAGGGTCACTCCAGTGGGACTTTGTCTGTGGTCATCTTGACCTATTGGCCAACGCTGGGGCCAACGGGGTCAAGGGTCACTCCAGTGGGATTTTGTCTGTGGTCATCTTGACCTATTATCCAATGCTGGAGCCAAAGGGGTCAAGGGTTACTCCAGTGGGACTTTGGCCTCAATCTCCTTGACCTATTATCCAACGCTTGGGCCAACAGGGTCAAGGGTCACTCGAGTGGGATTTTGTCTGTGGTCACCTTGTCCTATTGGCCAACGCTGGGGCCAACGGGGTCAAGGGTTACTCCAGTGGGACGTTGGCCTCAATTTCCTTGACCTATTGTCCAGAGCACAGGGCCAATGGCCACTGGAGTGGGTCTCCACTGAACAACCTGCCTCCAGATAGTCACCTTGAACTATCAACCTGTTGTCCAGCATTATGGCCAAGATGGACAATGGTCACTGGAGTGGGACTTTGTCTGCGGTCACCTTGACCTGTCGTCCAGCATCGAGGCCGACGGGGTCAATGGCCACTGGAGTGGGATTCTACGGGATAAGCAGTCACCTCTTGTCCCCCTCCCCCCCCCCCGGTCTTGTGGGGGCAGTCACCGGCGACTACTGTTGGGGGGGTGGGGGGAGATGGGGGGGACGAGGGGGGGATGGGTGGGAGGGGGAGATGTGGGGGATGGGACGGATGGAGGGGGAGATGGGAGAGATGGAGGGGGAGATGGAGGGGGAGATGGAGGGGGAGATGAGAGGGATGGAGGGGGAGATGGAGGGGGAGATGAGAGGGATGGAGGGGGAGATGTGGGGGATGGAGGGGGAGATGGAGGGGGAGATGGGGGGGAGATGGGGGGAGGGGGACACACAGGTTACTTTGCCTCCCCTTTGGGGGCTTTGTTCTTCTTGTTGAGGATCTTCATCAGGGACTTGGACATGTAGTAGGGTCTCCCCGGAGAGCCGTCGTTGCGCTCCAGGTCTTCCACTGTTAGCAAAGGGAGCGGACAAGGGAGTGAGTGGGGGGGTGGGGGTGGGGGGGAGAGGGGGGGAAGGGGGGGGGGAGAGGGGGGGGAAGAGGGGGGGGAAGAGGGGGGGAAGAGGAGGGGGGAAGAGGGGGGGGGAAGAGGGGGGGGAAGAGGGGGGGGAGAGGGAGGGGGGAGAGGGGGGGAAGAGGGGGGGAGAGGGAGGGGGGAGAGGGGGGGGAAGAGGGGGGGAAGAGGGGGGGAAGAGGGGGGGAAGAGGAGGGGGGAAGGGGGGGGAGAGGGGGGGGAAGAGGGGGGAAGAGGAGGGGGGGAAAGAGGGGGGGAAGAGGGGGGGGAAAGAGGGGGGGAGAGGGGGGGAAATGGGGGGAAGAGGGGGGGAAGAGGGGGGGAAGAGGGGGGGAAGAGGGGTGGGGAAAGAGGGGGGGAGGGGGGGAAGAGGGGGGGAAGAGGGGGGGAAAGAGGGGGGAGGGGGGGGAAGAGGGGGGGGAAGAGGGGGGGAGAGGGGGGGAGAGGGGGGGAGAGGGGGGGGGGGGGAAGAGGGGGGGAAGAGGGGGGGAAAGAGGGGGGGGAAGAGGGGGGGAAGAGGGGGGGAGGGGGGGAAGAGGGGGGGAAGAGGGGGGGAAAGAGGGGGGAGGGGGGGAGAGGGGGGGAAGAGAGGGGGGAAGAGGGGGAAGAGGGGGGGGGAGAGAGGGGGGGAAGAGGGGGGGGAAGAGGGGGGGAAAGAGGGGGGGAAGAGGGGGGGAAGGTGGGGGGAAGAGGGGGGGAAGGGGGGGGGAAGAGGGGGGAAGGGGGGGAAGAGGGGGGGGGGAGGGGGGGAGGAGGGGGGGAGGGGGGGAGGAGGGGGGGAGGAGGGGGGGAAGAGGGGGGGAAGAGGAGGGGGGAAGAGGGGGGGGAAGGGGGGGGAAGAGGGGGGGAAGAGGGGGGGAAGAGAGGGGGGAAGAGGGGGGGGGAAGACAGACAGACCGTCGGCGAGGCGGCCAACGTGGCATTAGGGAGGCGCACCTAATAACCATAACCATATAACCATATGACAATTACAGCACGGAAACAGGCCCTCTCGGCCCTTCCAGTCCGTGCCGACCATTTATTTTCCCCTAGTCCCATCTACCTGCACTCAGACCATACCCCTCCATTCCCTTCCCGTCCATGTACCTATCCACTTTACTTTTAAATGTTAAAATCGATCCTGCCTCCACCACTCTGCTGGAAGATCATTCCACACAGCCACCACTCTCTGAGTAAAGAAGTTCCCCCTCATGTTACCCCTAAACTTCTGTCCCTTAATTCTCATGTCATGCCCTCTTGTTTGAATCTTCCCTACCCTCAATGGGAAAAGCTTATCCACGTCAACTCTGTCTATCCCTTTCATCATTTTAAAGACCTCAATCAAGTCCCCCCTTAACCTTCTGCGCTCCAAAGAATAAAGACCCAACTTGTTCAACCTTTCTCTGTAACTTAGTTGCTGGAACCCAGGCAACATTCTAGTAAATCTCCTCTGTACTCTCTCTATTTTGTTGACATCCTTCCTATAATTAGGCGACCAAAATTGTACACCATACTCCAGAATTGGTCTCACCAATGCCTTGTACAATTTTAACATGACTTCCCTACTCCTGTATTCAATGCTCTGATTTATAAAGGCCAGCACACCAAAAGCTTTCTTTACCACCCTATCTACATGCGATTCCACCTTCAGGGAACTATGCACAGTTATTCCTAGCTCCCTCTGTTTCATTTCGGAGTCACGTGAGTGACTTCGTGAAGAGCCCGCCGGCGCGCATGC
Source organism: Raja brachyura (assembly GCA_963514005.1). The sequence continues at coordinate 73,233 of CAUPSL010001574.1, read as the reverse complement.
TCGTCATATCGTCGTAACGCGTTGCTGCGACGGCTGGCGGTGGAGCGCGCTCCTCGCCAGCCCTTCATAAGGGGCCACGGAGGTGAGTATTCCACCTTTAGTTGGTGGTCCTTGTTGTCTGATTATGTCTTGCAGCAAGGACATGGATGGGAGTTCGAAGAGCCGGAGGACGTCAGGACGAGTTCGCCGGTCAACAGTTCCGGGGCCTTTACCATCGGCAGTACCTGCATCGCAGGCCGGGACTCAGGCGGAGATGTGGGTAAGCCCTGTGTTCACAGGTCCAGATCCGCCAGCACACCACAGCTCGGAGGAGTTCGACGAGGAGGAGTGTGGTGTGCCGCCAGAGCAGGGGGACCCTGCCATGGCAGTCAGGTTGTCAGCGGGCTCGCTGGCGACCTCGAGCAGGGCACGTGCCGTTGCACGGCCTGTTCCACTCAGCCCTCCGAGAAGGGGGAGGGCAGGAGCCCAGAAGCCTAACCCTGTTAGGGCTAAGGCATTGCCTGTCGCGGAGGAGCGGTCAGGTTCCAGGGCGAGACCCGGGGCGGCTGTGAGGTCCAGCCGGCACACCCCGACTCTCGACGCCGGGACGGGTCGGTTGAGTCGGGTCTCGTCGCGGTCGCCGAGCCCCCCATGGATGGGTGGGCGGCACCATGCGTCGGCAACGTCCACGATGTGGGCAGCCGGCAAGACTGCGCGGGCCCCAGGCAGCCATGCTTCGGCTGGGGCCGACACCTCGCCGCATGTGCCCTTAGTGGCAGCGGCTTCAGCTCTCGCTAAACGGAGGCGATTGAACACGCCCGCGCAGGAATCGCGCAGTTTCGCCTCGGCGGCTGTTAGCGACAACTACCGGCACCGGCAGGGCCTCGACGAGGTGCGGGCCGATGACAGGAGCCCGGTTTTCTTTTCAGAGCCGGAGGACTCCGACCACCTGAGTGTTCAGGGTGAAGGGCGTATTGACCGTATGGAGCGGCTGCTGGAGCTCCTGCTTCAACGTCAACAACAGCAGGGCAGCAACAGGCACAGGGCGTCTTCACCAACATCTACTATCAGCCTGGAGCAGCACGAGGAGGAGGTTCTGGTGGATCCTGTACCACCTCCGGTGGAGGTGCCAGCGGAGGAACTTTTGGATGTGGCGACCAAATTCGCGGCCCCACATACGGCTGGTCTTCCTCTCAATTCAAAGCTGGCAGCCACAGTGGACTTTCTTAATAATCAGGTGCTGCAGGAAGAAGTCCTCATCCAGGCTATGAGCCGTCACAAGGCTCCATCAAACTGCAACTCCCTCAACGTGCCTGTGGTCAATACGCCAATATGGGGCAACATCAGTGCGGCTATCCGTCAACAAGAGCTACAATTGCAGCGGATCCTGAAACTCCTCACGGCCGGTATTACCGCCTTTGCGCGGTCGGTGGACGAGGACGAGCTGAATTTGGACCAGGAAGATGCTCTGGCCTTATTGTGCGCGACCCAGCACGAAATCAACGGGTTTCGCAAAAACAGCATCCGCCCAGCACTCAACCCGAAGTTTGCAGGATTGTGCAAACCACCGCCGCCGCCGCCGCCCCGTCAGCTCTTTGGTGAGGACCTCTCGAAGAGAGTCAAAGAGCTTGACGAACAAGCCAAAACGGTGGGGATCATGCGCTCTAAGAGTGCCCCCACACCGTCCGGCTCAAAAGCTCCATACATTCGCTCACGAGGGTCGGCCAGTGCCTCGACGAGGACTCGCCCTCTAGCTCCACAACGACAACAACACCAGAACCAGCACCAAGGGTCTTTTTTAGGACAGGGTCGGCAGAGACCTTTTTGGAAATCGAAGACGCCGCGCCCTCAAGCCAACCCAGCACCTCCACGGCCACCCACACGTGTCAAGGACCGCCGGTAACCACGGAGGTGAGGGGGTCTGGTTCTCTCTTTTCTCTCTGTTTAACTTCCCATGTTGGTGGTCGTTTACGGTTGTTTTTGGATGCATGGGGTAACTTTACTGGTGATGAGTATGTGTTGCGGAATATTCAGGGGCATAAAATTGAGTTTATTAATGGCGACATTCCTCCATCCCAGCACATGCCTGGTCGTACGTTCAAATTGTCTGCTGCAGAACAGGCAGCAGGTTACAAGGAAATTTTAAGTTTGGAACAGAAGGGTGTGATTGAGAAAACAGTGCATGAGCCAATTGAATTTGTTTCGAACATATTTACTAGACCTAAGAAGGATGGAGGCTGTCGTGTCATTATTGATCTAACCCGTTTGAATACGTTTGTAACATATACTCATTTTAAAATGGATACGTTTGAAACAGCCAAATCATTGATTTCTCATGGCTGCTTTATGGCATACATTGATTTGAGGGATGCATATTATTCAGTATCCATCCAGAAAGATGATAGAAGGTTTTTGAAATTTATCTGGATGGGGCAACTTTGGCAGTATAAGGCTTTGCCTAATGGGCTTACTACAGCCCCTAGATTGTTCACTAAATTGGTGAAGCCAATCATGGCTTATTTGAGACAACGACATCATATAGTTATGGCCTATTTAGATGATGTCTTTATTGTGGGCCACACCCTGCAATTGGCTGAACAGGGTGTTGCAGCTGCTGTCAATATATTTCAACAATTAGGATTCATTGTCCATCCAGAGAAATCAAAGTTCTGCCCTGCCCAGGTAATTAATTACCTAGGGTTCACGGTGAACTCAATGAGCATGAGGATAACTATACCAATTAACAAAATTGAGGAAGTCACTAAGGTGTGCAGAGATTTAATTGGCACCAATATACCATCGATTCGGCATACAGCCACAGTAATTGGCAAGTTAGTGGCTTTGTTTCCGGCAGCACGATATGGACCTTTGCATTATCAGAATTTGCAAAGAGCTAAAATTACTGCGTTAAAATGGAACGCTGGTCATTACGATCGATCTATGCAGCTGCCGTCCGAAGCGATAACTGAGTTGCAATGGTGGGTGTGTCACATTAGCAACTCATTTAAGCCTGTCAGGGAGGCTAATCCGGTGGTATATTTACAGACTGATGCAAGCTCCAATGGCTGGGGAGCTACTGATACTTGCTCTAGTTGTGGGGGTAGATGGGACACCCTTGAGGCATCGATGTTGTTGACTCAAGGGATTAACTATTTGGAGTTGCTGGCAGCATTCCACGGACTTCGTGCATATTGTTCCAAGCTTGTTGGAGCACACGTCCGTCTCCAAATAGACAACACCACAGCTGTGGCATATTTAAACCATATGGGTGGTACCAGGTCAGTTCCGTGTGACAAATTGGCTAACTCAATTTGGCTCTGGTGTATTCAAAGAGACATTTGGATTTCAGCTACCTATTTGCCAGGTGAGCTTAATACTGTGGCGGACACCAGGTCACGCAAATTTAATGACAACATTGAATGGATGTTGCATCCTGAGATTTTTGCTAAAGTCACAGCCAAATTTGGTAAACCGGACATTGACCTTTTTGCGTCACGGTTGAACCATCAGGTACCAGCCTACGTTTCATGGGAACCAGATCCTGGGGCAATAGCGCTAGATGCATTCTCGCTGGACTGGGGGAATTGGTTTTTCTATGCCTTCCCTCCGTTTTGCCTCATCAGTCGGGTATTGCGAAAGATTCAGGCAGATGCTGCCAAGGGCATCCTTATTATACCCGACTGGCCCACACAGCCTTGGTATCCGGTGGTCTTTGACATGCTCAATGAACCTTGGGTCCTTTTGAAGGGTTGCCCACAATTGGTTACTCACCCTGTGTCAGGGGAGCCACATCCCTGCCATGGCTATTTAAATTTGTTGGCTTGCAGGTTCTGAACAGGCCGTTAGTCCAATACGGCCTCTCGGCTCGGACCATGGATACCATCGGGGCGTCGTGTCGAGAGTCCACAAGGCGAAGATACCGCTCGCATATTAAGAAGTGGGAAGCCTACTGCAGCCGCTCTCGCATCACGTACGATGACGTGACAATAACCGACGTCCTGGAATTCCTCGCGGGGTTGCACCATGATGAACACTTAAGTTACAGTGCCATCAACAGCGCCAGAAGTGCGCTATCATTCTACCTCAAGATTGGGGTAGGATCCAACATGCTAGTGTCCAGACTCATGCGGGGTATATTCAATATGAATCCGCCTACACCACGCTATAATATCACCTGGGATGTCAGGGACGTATTAACCCTGCTCAGGCGTGGTCTCCCATGGAAGGGCTCCAACTGGACCAACTCACCATGAAGCTGGTGATGTTACTAGCGCTGACTTCAGCTCAGAGGGTACAGACACTACACAAACTGCGTGTCGACAAAATGACAGCTACCCCTACAGAAGTAGTCTTTTTCGTTGACGAGCTACTAAAGCAGCATAGACCTGGGTGCACAGGGCTGCAGCTGAAGTTCCCGGCATACCCCGCAGATGCTAGGCTATGTTTAGCCTCACATATCCGCCACTATGTCAAGGTGACGGCACGCATCAGAGGAATGGAGAGATACCTGCTTGTCACTCATAAGAGACCTCATGATCGAGTGACAGTCCAGACGATATCCAGGTGGCTTCGAGTCGTCTTGGGTAAGTCAGGTATCGACACTAATGTGTTCAAGTCTCATTCCACCAGGGCTGCATCGACGTCAGCGGCGAGGGTCATGGAGGTGCCCATGGACCAAATTCTCGCCACAGCAGGATGGGCGAATGAAGCTGTGTTCCAGCGTGTTTATAACAAGCCTGTTGCTGCTCCTCTACAGTTCACAGAAGCCGTGCTGAATGCAGGTCAAGAACGTGGAGATGTCCCCGCATGAGGGGTTTTTGATTTGTTATTAATAAATATGCTTTTGTTTTGCAGTATGAGCTATTGAGCCAGTTTGTTCCTCCCATCCATCCCTGGTAGTGGTGTGTCAGCATGGACGTGGTCCAGGGCGTGTAATCACAGAAGCTTTGAAGTCTTCACGAAGTCACTCACGTGACTCCGAAATGAAATAGTAAGATTGAACGAGAACTTACCAGTTCGAAGGTTGATCTTTATTTCATGAGGAGTCGAAGTGAGGGATTTCGTGCCCTCCTCGCCCAACCCTCAATCACCTTCATCTGGTAATCTTAGTCAATTCAATCATACTATGCGAAGTCATTTCTATTGTTGGTTCTGTGATTCCACGCCGCTACTTTGAAGTATGTCGAGCATGCGCGCCGGCGGGCTCTTCACGAAATCCCTCACTTCGACTCCTCATGAAATAAAGATCAACCTTCGAACTGGTAAGTTCTCGTTCAATCTTACTATTCCCTGCCTCAGAGGGTAGTTGAGGCCGGTTCTCTGGATGCTTTCAAGAGATAGGGCTCTTAAAGATGGTGGAGTCACGGGATATGGGGAGAAGGCAGGAACGGGGTACTGATTGGGGATGATCAGCCATGATCACATTGAATGGCGGTGCTGGCTCGTAGGGCCGAATGGCCTCCTCCTGCACCTGTTGTCTGTTGTCTATTGTCCTCTGGTCCTCGATTCCCCTACTCGGGGCAAGAGACTCTGTGCATCTACCCGATCTATTCCTCTCATGAGTTTGTCCACCTCTATAAGATCTCCCCTCATCCTCCTGCGCTCCATGGAATAGAGACCCGGCCTACTCAACCTCTCCCTGTAGCTCACACCCTCTAGTCCCGGCAACATCCTGGTAAATCTTTTGATAAGGTGGTCGTATTTTGGACCATGCCCCTCGCGTCATCTCAGTTCATGGCCTCTGCACAAGAATGGGGGGGGGGGTGGGGGAGCGGGGGTGTGTGGCCAGTTTTGGTCTCCTAATTTGAGGAAGGACATCCTTGTGATTGAGGCAGTGCAGCGTAGGTTCACCAGATTGATCCCTGGGATGGCGGGACTGTCATATGAGGAAAGATTGAAAAGACGAGGCTTGTATTCACTGGAGTTTAGAAGGATGAGAGGGTGGATCTTATAGAAACATATACAATTATAAAAGGACTGGACAAGCTAGATGCAGGAAAAATGTTCCCAATGTTGGGCGAGTCCAGAACCAGGGGCCACAGTCTTAGAATAAAGGGGAGGTCATTTAAGACTGAGGTGAGAAAAAACTATTTCACCCAGAGAGTTGTGAATTAGTGGAATTCCCTGCCACAGAGGGCAGTGGAGGCCAAGTCACTGGATGCTTTCCAAAGAGAGTTAGATAGGGTCTTAAAGATAGCAGAGTCAGGGGATATGGGGAGAAGGCAGGAACGGGGTACTGATTGGGGACGATCAGCCATGATCACAATGAATGGCAGTGCTGGCTCGAAGGGCCGAATGGCCTCCTCCTGCACCTATTGCGGTGAGTCTCTGGAATTTTCTGCCACAGAGGGTAGTTGAGGCCAGTTCATTGGCTATATTTAAGAGGGAGTTAGATGTGGCCCTTGTGGCTAAGGGGATCAGGGGGTATGGAGAGAAGGCAGGTACGGGATACTGAGTTGGATGATCAGCCATGACCCTATTGAATGGCGGTGCAGGCTCGAAGGGCCGAATGGCCTACTCCTGCACCCATTTCCTATGTTTCTGTTTCTAGTTGATAAGTCGATAAATTCTAAGGAGACGAGGAAACACTGTTTCTCACAGAGAGCGGTGAGTCTGTGGGATTCCCTGCCCCAGGGTCTTTATTCTTTGGAGCGCAGAAGGTTAAGGGGGGACTTGATTGAGGTCTTTGCAATGATGAAAGGGATAGACAGAGTTGACAGAGAGTGGTGAGTCTGTGGGATTCCCTGCCTCAGGTTCTGTGGAAGTTGGGTCTTTATTCTTTGGAGCGCAGAAGGTTTAGGGGGGACTTGATTGAGGTCTTTAAACATAGAAACATAGAAACGTAGAAAATAGGTGCAGGAGTAGAGGCCATTCGGCCCTTCGAGCCTGCACCGCCATTCAATGTGATCACGGCTGATCATCCAACTCAGTATCCCGTACCTGCCTTCTCTCCATACCCCCTGATCCCTTTAGCCACAAGGGCCACATCTAACGCCCTCTTAAATATAGCCAATGAACTGGCCTCAACTACCCTCTGTGGCAGAGAATTCCAGAGACCCACCACTCTCTGTGTGAAGAATGTTTTCCTCATCTCGGTCCTAAAGGAATTCCCCCTTATCCTTAGACTGTGACCCCTTGTTCTGGACTCCCCCAACATCGGGAACAATCTTCCTGCATCTAGCCTGTCCAACCCCTTAAGAATTTTGTTAAAGCAGGAACTGCAGATGCTGGAGAATCGAGGGTTACACAAAAAGCTGGAGAATCTCAGCGGGTGCAGCAGCATCTAAGGAGCGAAGGACATAGGCGACGTTTCGGGTCGAGACCCTTCTTCAGACCTTAAGAATTTTGCAAGTTTCCATAAGATCCCCCCCTCAATCTCCTAAATTCCAGCGAGTACAAGCCGAGTCTATCCAGTCTTTCCTCATATGGAAGTCCCGACATCCCAGGACTTCCCATTAAAATGATGAAAGGGATGGACAGAGTTGACAGCTGAGTGGCGAGTCTGCGGGATTCCCTGCCCCAGGTTCTGTGGATGCACGTTCAAGAGAGAGCCAGATAGGGCTCTTAAAGACAGCGGAGTCAGGGGATATGGGGTGGGGGGGAGGGGGGGGGAAGCACGGGGGGGTAGAGCTGAGCGGCACTCTTTGTCCCTGGGAATTGCACCCCGCCCCCCCCAGCTATCTTGACCCTGCCCACGGTAGATTATTTAAAGGGCTCCGTCTGCTCCAGACACCCTCCCTGAAGAGTCGGTCCCTGGAGACTGATGGCCGGGCAGCTGAGGGGTGCGGAGGGGGGCCGGGACAAGAGGGACATCAGACCCGTGTGCGAGGAACATCAGGAGGAGGTGAAGCTCTTCTGCGAGACGGAGAGGAGGATGATTTGCGTGAACTGCCTGGACCGCAGAGACGAGAGGAGTCACACCGCCCACAACTTCATGCTGATCAACGAGGCGGCCGACATCTACCGGGTGAGCTGCTGCATTCCCTTTCACATCAACCTGGCTTCTCACTTCAGGGTCCCTGGAGACTTCAGGAAGCAAGTTGCAGATGCTGGGGGGGCCAGGCAAGGCGGAGAAACTACAACGCTGGAGAAACTCAGCGGGCGAGGCAGGCATCTGTGGGGAGGACGAGATGGGCGAAGAGAAACCAGACTTGCCAGAGGGAATAGACTGTAGGTCTAGTCAAGCCTTGCAGCCCAGCACCGCCAGTCAATGTGATCACGGCTGATCATCCCCAATCAGTTCCCCGTTCCTGCCTTCTCCCCATATCCCCTGGTTCAACAGACAACAGACAATAGGTGCAGGAGTAGAGGCCATTCAGCCCTTCCAGCCCAGCACCGCCAGTCAATGTGATCACGGCTGATCATCCCCAATCAGTTCCCCGTTCCTGCCTTCTCTCCATATCCCCTGACTCAATAGACAACAGACAATAGGTGCAGGAGTAGAGGCCATTCAGCCCTTGCAGCCCAGCACCGCCAGTCAGTGTGATCACGGCTGATCATCCCCAATCAGTTCCCCGTTCCTGCCTTCTCCCCATATCCCCTGGTTCAACAGACAACAGACAATAGACAACAGGTGCAGGAGTAGAGGCCATTCAGCCCTTCGAGCCTGCACCGCCATTCAATGTGATCATGGCTGATCATCCAACTCAGTATCCCGTTCCTGCATTCTCCCCGCATCCCCTGGTTCAACAGACAACAGACAATAGGTGCAGGAGTAGAGGCCATTCAGCCCTTCGAGCCTGCACCGCCATTCAATGTGATCATGGCTGATCATCCAACTCAGTATCCCGTACATGCCTTCTCTCCATACCCTCTGATCCCCTTTAGCCACAAGGGCCACATCTAACTCCCTCTTAAATATAGCCAATGAACTGGCCTCAACTACCCTCTGTGGCAGAGAGTTCCAGAGACCCACCACTCTCTGTGTGAAAAAAGTCCTTCTCATCTCGGTCCTAAAGGATTTCCCCTTTATCCTTAAGCTGTGACCCCTTGTTCTGGACCCCCCCAACATCGGGAACAATCTTCCTGCATCTAGCCTGTCCAACCCCTTAAGAATCTTGTAAGTTTCTATAAGATCCCCTCTCAATCTCCTAAATTCTAGAGAGTATAAACCGAGTCTATGCAGTCTTTGTTCATAAGACAGTCCTGACATCCCAGGAATCAGTCTGGAATCAGAAACCAGACTTGCCAGACGGAATAGACTGTAGGTCTATTCAAGCCTTGCAGCCCAGCACCGCCATTCACTGTGATCATGGCTGATCATCCCCAATCAGTACCCCGTTCCTGCCTTCTCCCCAGATCCCCTGATTCAATAGACAACAGATAATAGGTGCAGGAGGAGGCCATTCGGCCCCTCCGAGCCAGCACCGCCATTCACTGTGATCATGGCTGATCATCCCCAATTAGTACCCCGTTCCTGCCTTCTCCCCAGATCCTCTGATTCAATAGACAACAGATAATAGGTGCAGGAGTAGGCCATTCGACCCTTCCGAGCCAGCACCACCATTCAATGTGATCATAGACTATAGGTGCAGGAGTAGAGGCCATTCAGCCCTTCGAGCGTGCACCGCCATTCAGTGTGATCATGGCTGATCATCCCCAATCAGTACCCCGTTCCTGCCTTCTCCCCAGATCCCCTGATTCAATAGACAACAGATAATAGGTGCAGGAGGAGGCCATTCGGCCCCTCCGAGCCAGCACCGCCATTCACTGTGATCATGGCTGATCATCCCCAATCAGTACCCCGTTCCTGCCTTCTCCCCAGATCCTCTGATTCAATAGACAACAGATAATAGGTGCAGGAGTAGGCCATTCGACCCTTCCGAGCCAGCACCACCATTCAATGTGATCATAGACTATAGGTGCAGGAGTAGAGGCCATTCAGCCCTTCGAGCGTGCACCGCCATTCACTGTGATCATGGCTGATCATCCCCAATCAGTACCCCGTTCCTGCGTTCTCCCCATATCCCCTGATTCAATAGACAACAGATAATAGGTACAGGAGTAGGCCATTCGGCCCTTCCAAGCCAGCATCACCATTCACTGTGATCATAGACAACAGGTGCAGGGGTAGGCCATTCTGTCCCTCTGAGCCAGCACCGCCATTCAATGTGATCATGGCTGATCATCCCCAATCTCCAGAACCAGGGGCCACACACACACAGTTTAAGAATAAGGGGTCAGCCGTTTAGAACGGAGACGAGGAAACACTTTTTCTCACAGAGAGTGGTGAGTCTGTGGAATTCTCTGCCCCAGAGGGCGGTGGGGGCCGGTTCTCTGGATGCTTTCAAGAGAGAGCTAGATAGGGCTCTTAAAGATAGCGGAGTCAGGGGGTATGGGGAGAAGGCAGGAACGGGGTACTGATTGGGGATGATCAGCCGTGATCACATTGAATGGCGGTGCTGGCTGGAAGGGCCGAATGGCCTCCTCCTGCACCTGTTGTCTGTTGTCAATTGAACCAGGGGATATGGGGAGAAGGCAGGAACGGGGTACTGATTGGGGATGATCAGCCGTGATCACATTGAATGGCGGTGCTGGCTGGAAGGGCCGAATGGCCTCCTCCTGTGTCTATTGTCTATTGTCTATTGTACAATCAGAACCCTTTCTTCAGACTCTTAAACCAAATTGTATAACATGGTTTTTAAATTGTGTTTATACGTTTAAATATTATATACCAATGGGGTGGCAATATTAATTTCATGGGAATCATTTTGTTGGCCTCCACAGAGGGCAGTGGAGGCCAAATCCTGTGGATGCCAATTCATAACAAGAGGATTTCAGTACAGGAGTAAAGAGGTCCTTCTGCAGTTGTACAGGGCTCTGGTGAGACCACATCTGGAGTATTGTGTACAGTTTTGGTCCCCTAATTTGAGGAAGGACATCCTTGTGATTGAGGCAGTGCAGCGTAGGTTCACCAGATCGATCCCTGGGATGGCGGGACTGTCATATGAGGAAAGATTGAAAAGACTAGGCTTGTATTCACTGGCGTTTAGAAGGATGAGGGGGGGGATCTTATAGAAACATATACAATTATAAAAGGACTGGACAAGCTAGATGCAGGAAAAATGTTCCCGATGTTGGGCGAGTCCAGAACCAGGGGCCACACACAGTCTTAGAATAAATGGGCGGTCATTTAAGACTGAGGTGAGACAAATCGTTTTCACCCAGAGAGTTGTGGATTTGTGGAAATCCCTGCCACAGAGGGCAGTGGAGGCCAAGTCACTGGATGGATTTAAGAGAGAGTTAGATAGAGCTCTAGGGGCTGGTGGAGTCAAGGGATATGGGGAGAAGGCAGGCACGGGTTATTGATTGGGGATGATCAGCCATGATCACAGTGAATGGCGGTGCTGGCTCGAAGGGCCGAATGGCCTCCTTCTGCACCTGTTGTCTATGTTTCTATGTATTCGGTACAGGATACTGAGTTGGATGATCAGCCATGATCACAGTAAATGGCGGTGCAGGCTCGAAGGGCCGAATGGCCTCCTCCTGCACCTGTTGTCTATGTTTCTATGTTATCTATATTATACTGCATCAGTCAGTGGTGTAATTTTGCATTGTGATCTGACTGGATGGTGTGTGGGACTAGGGGGGTGGGGGGGTGAGATTTGGAATGGAGGGGGAGGGGAGAGTATATGGTAGCGTTTCCAATATGGGGCCAGCATAGGGCCGAAGGGCCGAATGGCCGCCGTCCTCGCTGCATCCGTTGTATCATCCAAATTGTCATTTCACCTTTCCATCGTCCAATGGGTTCCCGCCTCCTCGCTGTGAAACCCAGGAGAAGATAAACACCATCATCTACTCGCTGGAGCAAAAGAAGACCTCGTTTCAAGATATTGAACTCAAACAGCAAGAAAGCATTTCGGAAATTAAGGTCAATCCCCCGTGGGGTGTGGCCGCCTTCGACGGCATTTCCTGTAAACATAGAAACACAGAAACATGGACAACAGGTGCAGGAGGAGGCCGTTCGGCCCTTCGATCCAGCACCGCCATTCATTGTGATCATCCCCAATCAGTACCCCGTGCCTGCCTTCTCCCCGTATCCCCTGACTCCACTAGCCCCTAGAGCTCTATCTAAAGGGCCTGTCCCACCAGCATGCAACTCTAGGCGATCGAACTAAAAGCGGGGGCCGCGCGGAGGTCGGGTGATCCCCCCGGTCCAGGGCCGTTCCCACCGGCATGCGCCTGCATGCGGCAAGCGCGACCAAACCGGCAGCGATGGCCGCGCGGAGGTCGGGTGAGTGGCGCAACGCGGCGCAAAGTGAGGCGAACTTGGAGCGAAGTCTGAAAGGTAAGTTCTCCAGGACAGAGAGGGGCACACAGAGAGGGGCACAGAGGCACACACACACACAGAGAGGGTCACGGAGGCACACACAGAGAGGGCCACGGAGGCACACACAGAGAGGGCCACAGAGGCACACACAGAGAGGGTCACAGGGGCACCTACAGAGAGGGCCACGGAGGCACACACAGAGAGGGCCACAGAGGCACACACAGAGAGGGTCACAGGGGCACCTACAGAGAGGGTCACGGAGGCACACACAGAGAGGGTCATGGAGGCACACACAGAGAGGGCCACAGAGGCACACACAGAGAGGGTCACGGAGGCACACACAGAGAGGGTCACGGAGGCACACACAGAGAGGGCCACAGAGGCACACAGAGAGGGCCACGGAGGCACACACACAGAGAGGGTCACGGAGGCACACACAGAGAGGGTCACGGAGGCACCTACAGAGAGGGTCACGGAGGCACACACAGAGAGGGTCACGGAGGCACACACAGAGAGGGCCACAGAGGCACACACAGAGAGGGCCACAGAGGCACACACAGAGAGGGTCACGGAGGCACACACACACACAGAGAGGGTCACGGAGGCACACACAGAGAGGGCCACAGAGGCACACACAGAGAGGGTCACGGAGGCACACACAGAGAGGGTCACGGAGGCACACACAGAGAGGGTCACGGAGGCACACACAGAGAGGGTCACGGAGGCACACACAGAGAGGGTCACGGAGGCACACACAGAGAGGGTCACGGAGGCACACACAGAGAGGGTCACGGAGGCACACACAGAGAGGGTCACGGAGGCACCTACAGAGAGGGTCACGGAGGCACGATGTCGGGGCGGTGTGTAAACGTCGCGGCGACTGCGAGCCGACAAGCCGTTGCCGCGCGGGATTTTTGATCACAGTCGGTTTTTCGGAGCCCCGCGCGATGTCGGGACGAACTCCGCACAATTCCGCGCGGCTCCGG
>CAUPSL010001574.1:25000-55000 GCA_963514005.1 Raja brachyura | reverse complement strand
TGATCATGGCTGATCATCCAACTCAGTATCCCGTACCTGCCATCTCTCGATACCCCCTGATCCCTTTAGCCACAAGGGCCACATCTAACTCCCTCTTAAATATAGCCAATGAACTGGCCTCAACTACCCTCTGTGGCAGAGAGTTCCAGAGACCCACCACTCTCTGTGTGAAAAAAGTCCTTCTCATCTCGGTCCTAAAGGATTTCCCCCTTATCCTTAAGCTGTGACCCCTTGTCCTGGACCTCCCCAACATCGGGAACAATCTTCCTGCATCTAGCCTGTCCAACCCCTTAAGAATCTTGTAAGTTTCTATAAGATCCCCTCTCAATCTCCTAAATTCTAGAGAGTACACTAGACGAGTTCTACACGAGTTCATGAGTTAACAAGTACACGAGTTCACGAGTTCACGAGTTCACGAGTACATTGGAAAATGACCACCAATGCGTCCACTATGTGGCTCTGGAAATAGTAGACGCATTGGTGATCATTTTCCAATGTTCAATAGATTCAGGATCAGTTCCTGTGGATTGGAGGATAGCTAATGCGAGAGAGAAAACGGGGAATTACAGACCAGTTAGCCTGACTTTGGTGGTGGGAAAGATGCTGGAGTCAATTGTTAAAGAGGTAATAATGGGGCATTTGGATAGCAGTAAAAGGATTAGTCCAAGTCAACATGGATTTATGAAAGGGAAATCATGCTTGACTAATCTTCTGGAATTTTTTGAGGATGTGACAAGTAAAATGGATGAAGGGGTTCCCAGTGGATGTAGTGTATCTAGACTTTCAGAAAGCCTTTGATAAGGTCCCGCACGGGAGACTGGTGACTAAAATTAGAGCACATGGTATTAGGGGTAGGCTGTTAACCATATAACCATATAACCATTACAGCACGGAAACTGGCCCTCTCGGCCCTTCCAGTCCGTGCCGAACATTTATTTTCCCCTAGTCCCATCTACCTGCACTCAGACCACACCCCTCCATTCCCTTCCCATCCATATACCTATCCACTTTACTTTTAAATGTTAAAATCGATCCTGCCGCCACCACTTCTGCAGGAAGATCATTCCACACAGCCACCACTCTCTGAGTAAAGAAGTTCCCCCTCATGTTACCCCTAAACTTCTGTCCCTTAATTCTCATGTCATGCCCTCTTGTTTGAATCTTCCCTACCCTCAATGGGAAAAGCTTATCCACGTCAACTCTGTCTATCCCTTTCATCATTTTAAAGACCTCAATCAAGTCCCCCCTTAACCTTCTGCGCTCCAAAGAATAAAGACCTAACTTGTTCAACCTTTCTCTGTAACTTAGTTGCTGGAACCCAGGCAACATTCTAGTAAATCTCCTCTGTACTCTCCCTATTTTGTTGACATCCTTCCTATAATTAGGCGACCAAAATTGTACACCATACTCCAGAATTGGTCTCCCCAATGCCTTGTACAATTTTAACATGACTTCCCTACTCCTATATTCAATGCTCTGATTTATAAAGGCCAGCACACCAAAAGCTTTCTTTACCACCCTATCTACATGCGATTCCACCTTCAGGGAACTATGCACAGTTATTCCTAGATCCCTCTGTTCCACAGCATTCCTCAATTCCCTACCATTTACCATGTACGTCCTATTTTGATTTGTCCGGCCAAGATGTAGCACCTCACACTTATCAGCATTAAACTCCATCTGCCATCTTTCAGCCCACTCTTCCAAATGGCCCAAATCTCTCTGTAGACTTTGAAAATCGACTTCATTATCCACAGCACCCCCTATCTTAGTATCATCTGCATACTTACTTATCCAATTTTCCACCCCATCATCTAGATCATTGATGTACATGACAAACAACAGTGGACCCAACACAGATCCCTGAGGCACCCCACTGGTCACCGGCTTCCAACCTGACAAACAGCCATCCACCATTACTCTCTGGCATCTCCCATTCAGCCACTGTTGAATCCATCTTGCTACTCCGCCATTAACACCCAAAGATTGAACCTTCTTAACCAACCTTCCATGGGGAACCTTGTCAAAGGCCTTACTGAAATCCATATAGACAACATCCACTGCTTTACCCTCATCAATTTCCCTAGTAACCTCTTCAAAAAATTCAAGAAGGTTTGTCAAAGATGACCTTCCAGGCACAAATCCATGTTGACTGTTCCTGATCAGACCCTGTTTATCCAGATGCTTATATATATTATCTCTAAGTATCCTTTCCATTAATTTGCCCACCACTGACGTCAAACTAACAGGTCTATAATTGCTAGGTTTATTCTTTGAACCCTTTTTAAACAATGGAACAACATGCGCAGTGCGCCAATCCTCCGGCACTATTCCCGTTTCTAATTCTCGTTTCTAATCTGAAAAATCTGTCATAGCCCCTGCTATTTCTACATTAACTTCCCTCAATGTCTTAGGGAATATCCTGTCAGGACCTGGAGACTTATCGACTTTTATATTTTTCAAAAGCGTCAGTACTTATTCTAAGACTGTGGCCCCTGGTTCTGGACTCGCGCAACATTGGGAACATTATTCCTGCATCTAGCTTGTCCAGTCCTTTTATAATTTTATATGTTTCTATAAGATGCCCCCTCATCCTTCTAAACTCCAGTGAATACAAGCCTAGTCTTTTCAATCTTTCCTCATATGACAGTCCCGCCATCCCAGGGATCAATCTCGTGAACCTACGCTGCACTGCCTCAATCACAAGGATGTCCTTCCTCAAATTAGGAGACCAAAGCTGTACACAATACTCCAGATGTGGTCTCACCAGAGCCCTGTACAACTGCAGAAGAACCTCTTTACTCCTGTACTGAAATCCTCTTGTTATGAAGGCCAGCATTCCATGAGCTTTCCCCACTGCCTGCTGTACCTGCACGCCAACTTTCAGTGACTGGTGTACAAGGACGCCCAGGTCTCGCTGTACCTCCCCCTTACCTAACCTAACCCCATTGAGATAATAATCTGCCCCCTTGTTTTGGCCGCCAAAGTGGATAACCTCACATGTATCTATATTATACTGCATCTGCCACGCATCTGCCCACTCACTCAACCTGTCCAGGTCACCCTGCAACTTCCTAATCTTTAAGAGCCCTATCTAGCTCTCTCTTGAAAGCATCAAGAGAACAGGCCTCCACCGCCCTCTGAGGCAGAGAATTCCACAGACTCACAACACTCTGTGAGAAAAAGTGTTTCCTCGTCTCCGTTCTAAGTGGTTTACCCCTTATTCTTAACTGTGTGGCCCCTGGTTCTGGACTCCCCCAACATCGGGAACATGTTTCCTGCCTCTAGCGTGTCCAAACCCTTAACAATCTTATATGTTTCAATGAGATTCCCTCTCATCCTTCTAAACTCCAGAGTGTACAAGCCCAGCCGCTCCATTCTCTCAGCGTATGACAGTCCCGCCATCCCGGGAATTAACCTGGTGAACCTACGCTGCACTCCCTCAATAGCAAGAATGTCCATTAATTTGCCCACCACTGACGTCAAACTAACAGGTCTATAATTGCTAGGTTTATTCTTTGAACCCTTTTTAAACAATGGAACAACATGCGCAGTGCGCCAATCCTCCGGCACTATTCCCGTTTCTAATGACATCTGAAATATTTCTGTCATAGCCCCTGCTATTTCTACACTCACTTCCCTCAATGTCCTAGGGAATATCCTGTCAGGACCTGGAGACTTATCCACTTTTATATTTTTCAAAAGTGTCAGTACTTCCTCCTCTTTGAATCTCACAGTTTCCATAGCTACTCTACTTGGATTGTTGATATGGATTGAAAATTGGTCGACAGACAGGAAGCAAAGAGTAGGAGTGAACGGGTCCTTTTTAGGATGGCAGGCAGTGGCGAGTGGAGTGCCGCGAGGCTCGGTGTTGGGGCCGCAACTGTTTACCATATATATTAATGATTTGGAAGAGGGAATAGTAAGATTGAACGAGAACTTACCAGTTCGAAGGTTGATCATTATTTCATGAGGAGTCGAAGTGAGGGATTTCGTGAAGAGCCCGCCGGCGCGCATGCTCGACATACTTCAAAGTAGCGGCGTGGAATCACAGAAACCAACAAAGAAATGACTTTGCATAGTAAGATTGAAGTGACTAAGATTACCAGATGAAGGTGATTGAGGGTTGGGCGAGGAGGGCACGAAATCCCTCACTTCGACTCCTCATGAAATAATGATCAACCTTCGAACTGGTAAGTTCTCGTTCAATCTTACTATTTCATTTCGGAGTCACGTGAGTGACTTCGTGAAGACTTCAAAGCTTCTGTGATTACACGCCCTGGACCACGTCCATGCTGACACACCACTACCAGGGATGGATGGGAGGAACAAACTTGCTCAATAGTTCATACTGCAAAACAAGAGCAGAGTTATTAATAACAAATCAAAACCCCTCATGCGGGGACATCTCCACGTTCGTGACCTGCATTCAGCACGGCTTCTGCGAACTGTAGAGGAGCAGCAACAGGCTTGTTATAAAAACGCTGGAACACAGCTTCATTAGCCCATCCTGCTGTGGCGAGAATTTGGTCCATGGGCACCTCCATGACCCTCGCCGCTGACGTCGATGCAGCCCTGGTGGAATGAGACTTGAACACATTAGTGTCGATACCTGACTTACCCAAAACGACTGGAAGCCACATGGATATCGTCTGGACTGTCACTCGATGATGAGGTCTCTTATGAGTGACAAGCAGGTATCGCTCCATTCCTCTGATGCGTGCCGTCACCTTGACATAGTGGCGGATATGTGAGGCTACACATAGCCTAGCATCTGCGGGGTATGCCGGGAACTTCAGCTGCAGCCCTGTGCACCCAGGTCTATGCTGCTTTAGTAGCTCGTCAATGAAAAAGACTACTTCTGTGGGGGTAGACGTCATTCTGTCGACACGAAGTTTGTGTAGTGTCTGTACCCTCTGAGCTGAAGTCAGCGCTAGTAACATCACCAGCTTCATGGTGCGTTGGTCCAGTTGGAGCCCTTCCATGGGTGACCACGTCCTGAGCAGGGTTAATACGTCCCTGACATCCCAGGTGATATTATAGCGTGGTGTAGGCGGATTCATATTGAATATACCCCGCATGAGTCTGGACACTAGCCTGTTGGATCCTACCTCCAAACTGAGGTAGAATGATAGCGCACTTCTGGCGCTGTTGATGGCACTGTAACTTAAGTGTTCATCATGGTGCAACCCCGCGAGGAATTCCAGGACGTCGGTTGTTGTCACGTCATCGTACGTGATGCGAGAGCGGCTGCAGTAGGCTTCCCACTTCTTAATATGCGAGCGGTATCTTCGCCTTGTAGACTCTCGACACGACGCCCCGGTGGTATCCATGGTCCGAGCCGAGAGGCCGTATTGGACTAACGGCCTGTTCAGAACCTGCAAGCCAACAAATTTAAATAGCCATGGCAGGGATGCGGCTCCCCTGACACAGGGTGAGTAACCAATTGTGGGCAACCCTTCAAAAGGACCCAAGGTTCGTTGAGCATGTCAAAGACCACCGGATACCAAGGCTGTGTGGGCCAGTCGGGTATAATAAGGATGCCCTTGGCAGCATCTGCCTGAATCTTTCCCAATACCCGACTGATGAGGCAAAATGGGGGGAAGGCATAGAAAAACCACTTCCCCCAGTCCAGCGAGAATGCATCTAGCGCTATTGCCCCAGGATCTGGTTCCCATGAAACGTAGGTTGGTACCTGATGGTTCCACCGTGACGCAAAGAGGTCAATGTCCGGTTTAACAAATTTGGCTGTGACTTTAGAAAAGATCTCAGGATGCAACATCCATTCAATGTTGTCATTAAATTTGCGTGACCTGGTGTCCGCCACAGTATTAAGCTCACCTGGCAAATAGGTAGCTGAAATCCAAATGTCTCTTTGAACACACCAGAGCCAAATTGAGTTTGCCAATTTGTCACACGAAACAGGCCTGGTACCACCCATATGGTTTAAATATGCTACTGCTGTGGTGTTGTCTATTTGGAGACGGACATGTGCTCCACAAGCTTAGAACAATACGCACGAAGTCCGTGGAATGCTGCCAGCAACTCCAAATAGTTAATCCCTTGAGCTAACAACATCGTTGATTCAAGGGTGTCCCATCTGCCACCACAACTAGAGCAATTATTCGTGGATCCCCAACCATTGGAGCTTGCATCAGTTTGCAAATATACCACCGGATTAGCCTCCCTAATAGGCTTGAATGAGTTGCTAATGTGACACACCCACCATTGCAACTCATTTATCGCTTCGGGCGGCAGCTGCATGGACCGATCATAATAACCAACGTTCTGTTTTAACGCAGCAATTTTAGCTCTTTGCAAATTCTGATAATGCAAAGGTCCATATCGCGCTGCCGAAAACAAAGCTACCAGCTTCCCAATTATTGTAGCTAAGTGCCGAATCGATGGTATATTGGTGCGGATTAAATCTTGACACACCTGGGTAACCTCCTCAATCTTGTTAATTGGAATGGTAACCCTCATGCTTCTAGAGTTCACCGTGAACCCTAGGTAATTAATCACCTGGGCAGGGTAGAACTTTGATTTCTCTGGATGGACAATAAACCCCAATTGTTGAAATATATTGACAGCAGCTGCAACACCCTGTTCAGCCAATTCCAGGGTGTGGCCCACAATTAAGACATTATCTAAATAGGCCATACTATATGGTGTCGTTGTCTCAAATAAGCCATAATTGGCTTCACTAATTTAGTGAACAATCTAGGGCTGTGGTGAGCCCATTAGGCAAAGCCTTGTACTGCCAGAGTTGCCCCATCCAGATGAATTTTTAAAACCTTCTGTCACATTTCTGGACCGATACGGAATAATATGCGTCTTTTAAACCGATGCATGCCATAAAGCAACCATGAGAAATCAATGATTTGGTTGTTTCAACGTATCCATTTTAAAATGAGAATATGTTACAAAAGTATTCAAACAGGTTAGATCAATAATGACACGACAACTTCCATCCTTCTTAGGT
Source organism: Raja brachyura (assembly GCA_963514005.1). The sequence goes on along the minus strand of CAUPSL010001574.1, from coordinate 48,018 downwards.
CTGGTGAATATGTTCGAAACAAATTCAACTGGTTCATGCACCACTCTCTTAATCACTCCTTTGCTCAAGACTTAACAATTCCTTATAGCCGGCTGCCTGTTCTGCAGCAGATAATTTTAAATGTTCGAGCGGGCATGTGCTGGGATGGAGGAATGTCGCCATTAATAAACTCAATTTTATGCCCCTGAATATTCTGCAACACATACTCGTCACCAGTGAAATTACCTCATGCACCCAAAAACCACCGAATGTGACCACCAACATGTGAAGTTAAACAGAGAGAAAAGAGAGAACCAGACCCCCTCACCTCCGTGGTTACCGGCGGTCCTTGACACGCGTGTGTGGACGTGGAGGTGCTGGGTTGGCTTGAGGGCGCGGCGTCTTCGTTTTCCACCAGGGTCTCTGCCGACCCTGTCCTAAAAAAGACCCTTGGTGCTGGGTCTGATGTTGCTGTCGTTGTGGAGCTTGAGGGTGGGTCCTCGTCGAGATACTGGCCGACCCTCGTGAGCGAATGTATGGAGCTTTTGAGCCGGACGGTGTGGGGGCACTCTTAGAGCGCATGATCCCCACCGTTTTGGCTTGTTCGTCAAGCTCTTTGACTCTCTTCGAGAGGTCCTCACCAAAGAGCTGACGGGGCGGCGGCGGCGGCGGTGGTTTGCACAATCCTGCAATCTTCGGGTTGAGTGCTGGGCGGATGCTGTTTTTGCGAAACCCGTTGATTTCGTGCTGGGTCGCGCACAATAAGGCCAGAGCATCTTCCTGGTCCAAATTCAGCTCGTCCTCGTCCACCGACCGCGCAAAGGCGGTAATACCGGCCGTGAGGAGTTTCAGGATCCGCTGCAATTGTAGCTCTTGTTGACGGATAGCCGCACTGATGTTGCCCCATATTGGCGTATTGACCACAGGCACGTTGAGGGAGTTGCAGTTTGATGGAGCCTTGTGACGGCTCATAGCCTGGATGAGGACTTCTTCCTGCAGCACCTGATTATTAAGAAAGTCCACTGTGGCTGCCAGCTTTGAATTGAGAGGAAGACCAGCCGTATGTGAGGCCGCGAATTTGGTCGCCACATCCAAGAGTTCTTCCGCTGGCACCTCCAACGGAGTTGGTACGGGATCCACCAGAACCTCCTCCTCCTGCTGCTCCAGGCTGATAGTAGATGTTGGTGAAGACGCCCTGTGCCTGTTGCTGCCCTGCTGTTGTTGACGTTGAAGCAGGAGCTCCAGCAGCCGCTCCATACGGTCAATACGCCCTTCACCCTGAACACTCAGGTGGTCGGAGTCCTCCGGCTCTGAAAAGAAAACCGGGCTCCTGTCATCGGCCCGCACCTCGTCGAGGCCCTGCCGGTGCCGGTAGTTGTCGCTAACAGCCGCCGAGGCGAACTGCGCGATTCCTGCGCGGGCGTGTTCAATCGCCTCCGTTTAGCGAGAGCTGAAGCCGCTGCCACTAAGGGCACTTGCGGCGAGGTGTCGGCACCAGCCGAAGCATGGCTGCCTGGGGCCCGCGCAGTCTTGCCGGCTGCCCACATCGTGGACGTTGCCGACGCATGGTCTCGCCCACCCATCCATGGGGGGTTCGGCGACCGTGACGAGACCCGACTCGACCGACCCGTCCCGGCGTCGAGAGTCGGGGTATGCCGGCTGGCCTCACAGCCGCCCCGGGTCTCGCCCTGGAACCTGACCGCTCCTCCGCGACAGGCAATGCCTTAGCCCTAACAGGGTTAGGCTTCTGGGCTCCTGCCCTCCCCCTTCTCGGAGGGCTGAGTGGAACAGGCCGTGCAACGGCACGTGCCCTGCTCGAGGTCGCCAGCGAGCCCGCTGACAACCTGACTGCCATGGCAGGGTCCCCCTGCTCTGGCGGCACACCACACTCCTCCTCACCGAACTCCTCCGAGCTGTGGTGTGCTGGCGGATCTGGACCTGTGAACACAGGGCTTACCCACATCTCCGCCTGAGTCCCGGCCTGCGCTGCAGGTACTGCCGATGGTAAAGGCCCCGGAACTGTTGACCGGCGAACTCGTCCTGACGTCCTCCGGCCCTTGGAACTCCCATCCATGTCCTTGCTGCAAGACAAAACCAACAACAAGGACCACCAACTAAAGGTAGAATACTTACCTCCGTGGCCCCTTCTGAAGGGCTGGCGAGGAGCGCGCTCCACCGCCAGCCGTCGCAGCAACGCGGTACGACGATATGTCGAGCATGCGCGCCGGCGGGCTCTTCACGAAGTCACTCACGTGACTCCGAAATGAAATTCCACAGACTCACCACTCTCTGTGAGAAAAAGTGTTTCCTCGTCTCCGTTCTAAATGGCCGACCCCTTATTCTTAAACTGTGTGTGTGTGGCCCCTGGTTCTGGACTCCCCCAACATCGGGAACATGTTTCCTGCCTCCTAGTGTCCAATCCCTTAATAATCTTATATGTTTCAATGAGATCCCCTCTCATCCTTCTAAACTCCAGAGTGTACAAGCCCAGCCGCTCCATTCTCTCAGCGTATGACAGTCCCGCCATCCCGGGAATTAACCTGGTGAACCTACGCTGGGCTCCCTCAATAGCAAGAATGTCCTTCCTCAAATTAGGGGACCAAAACTGCACACAATACTCCAGGTGTGGTCTCACTAGGGCCCTGTACAACTGCAGAAGGACCTCTTTGCTCCTGTACTCAACTCCTCTTGTTATGAAGGCCAACATGCCAAAACTGCACACAATACTCCAGGTGTGGTCTCACTAGGGCCCTGTACAACTGCAGAAGGACCTCTTTGCTCCTAGACTCGACTCCTCTTGTTATGAAGGCCAACAGGCCAAAACTGCACACAATACTCCAGGTGTGGTCTCACTAGGGCCCTGTACAACTGCAGAAGGACCTCTTTGCTCCTGTATTCGATTCCCTTTGTTGTTTCAACAAGCTGCCGGAGGAGGTAGTTGAGGCTGGGACTATCCCAACGTTTAAGAAACAGTTAGACAGGTGCATGGATAGGACAGGTTTGGAGGGATATGGACCAAGCGCAGGCAGGTGGGACTAGTGTAGATGGGGCATGTTGGCCGGTGTGGGTGAGTTGGGCCACAGGAAGGGCCTGTTTCCACACTGTATCATTCTGTGACTAGTGTAGATGGGGCATGTTGGCCGGTGTGGGCAAGTTGGGCTGAAGGAAGGGCCTGTTTCCACACTGTATCACTCTGTGACTAGTGTAGATGGGGCATGTTGGCCGGTGTGGGCAAGTTGGGCTGAAGGAAGGGCCTGTTTCCACACTGTATCACTCTGTGACTAGTGTAGATGGGGCATGTTGGCCGGTGTGGGCAAGTTGGGCTGAAGGAAGGGCCTGTTTCCACACTGGATCACTCTGTGACTAGTGTAGATGGGGCATGTTGGCCGGTGTGGGCAAGTTGGGCTGAAGGGCCTGTTTCCACACTGTATCACTCTGTGACTAGTGTAGATGGGGCATGTTGGCCGGTGTGGGCAAGTTGGGCTGAAGTTTCCACACTGTATTATTCGGGGGGGGGGGGGGGGGGGGGGGAGGGGGGAGGGGAAGGAGGGGGACAAGCGTGGCCCAACCTAGAACCAATGATCGCAGGGCAAGGTGACCAGGTCTTCGATTGAAGGCCAACCAGTTTGACCGGTCAAAAGAGCAGAATTAGGCCATTCAGCCCATCGAGGCCATTCAATCCCGGGCGATCGGGATGTACCACGGCTCGGTTTGTGAAGAGCTCCATCCGAGACGGCAAGGCATGTCAGACAGTTGTGGATGCAGCGATCCCCATACACTACACAGCCGGCAGTGAAGGAAGCCAATGGCCTGTTGGCCTTTATAACAAGAGGAGTTGAGTATAGGAGCAAAGAGGTCCTTCTGCAGTTGTACAGGGCCCTAGTGAGACCACACCTGGAGTATTGTGTGCAGTTTTGGTCCCCTAATTTGAGGAAGGACATTCTTGCTATTGAGGGAGCCCAGCGTAGGTTCACCAGGTTAATTCCCTGGCGGGACTGTCATACGCTGAGGGAATGGAGCGGCTGGGCTTGTACACTCTGGAGTTTAGAAGGATGAGAGGGGATCTTATTGAAACATATAAGATTATTAAGGGCTTGGACACGCTAGAGGCAGGAAACATGTTCCCGATGTTGGGGGAGTCCAGAACCAGGGGCCACACACACACAGTTTAAGAATAAGGGGTCGGCCATTTAGAACGGAGACGAGGAAACACTTTTTCTCACAGAGAGTGGTGAGTCTGTGGAATTCTCTGCCTCAGAGGGCGGTGGAGGCCGGTTCTCTGGATGCACGTTCAAGGGAGATCTAGATAGGGCTCTTAAAGATAGCGGAGTCAGGGGATATGGGGAGAAGGCAGGAACGGGGTACTGATTGGGGATGATCAGCCATGATCACATTGAATGGCGGTGCTGGCTGGAAGGGCCGAATGGCCTCTACTCCTGCACCTGTTGTGTATTGTCGAACACTATCCTATTGTACACCCAAGCCAATTAACCTGCACATCCGCACGTCCGGAGTGTGGGAGGGAACCGGAGCGCCCGGAGAAAACCCACGCAGGTCACGGGGAAGACGTGCATACTCCGCACAGACAGCGCCCGTGGTCGGTGTCGAACCTGCGTGTCCGGTGCTGTGAGGCAGCGACTCTACCGCTGCGCCACCTGTTGGACGGTACCGAGATCATGAGCGACCTCCAGACGGGCACTTGGACACGGGGACCACTCTGGACATGGACCACATGGGACACAGGGACCACACGGGGACCACACGGGGACCACACGGGGACCACACGGGGACACGGGGACACAGGGACCACACGGGGACCACACAGGGACACAGGGACCACACGGGGACCACACGGGGACACGGGGACCACACGGGGACCACACGGGGACCACACAGGGTCACACAGGGTCACAGGGGCACAGGGGCCACACGGGGACCACACGGGGACCACACGGGGACCACACGGGGACACAGGGACACAGGGACACAGGGACCACACGGGGACCACACGGGGACCACATGGGACAGAGGGACACAGGGCACAGGGACCACACGGGGACCACACGGGGACCACTCGGGGGCACTCGGACCCTCGGACACTTACCCACGCCTCGACCACCAGCAGCTTCCCAAAGAACAGCAGCAGGTCGGTCATCTTGTCCAGAACCACCACCCTAAGGGGTGCAAAAACAGACAGCATGGTCACCCCTCCCCCTTCCAGAATCCTCCCCCACCCCCCATCCCCCACCCCCCATCCCCCACCCCCCACCGGACCCCCAGGACATTTTAAATGCGTTTGCAGAGGCACTTGAGTGGGACATGGGGGCCAAAGGCGGGCAGGTGGGACCAGCTCAGGAGGGGCATCGTGGCCGGCAGGGGCAGGATGGGCCGAAGGGCTTTGGTTTGTTAAGGTTCACCTGACAATGTTCCTCATCAGCAGCATGAAGGCATTCTTGGCCGAGACGCAGAAGTTCTTCCCGTAAACTGCTATCTGCGAGGGGGGGAGAGAGGGGGGAGAGAGGGGGGGAGAGAGGGGGGGGGAGAGAGGGGGAGAGAGGGGGAGAGAGGGGGGGGAGAGAGGGGGGAGAGGGGGGGAGAGAGGGGGGGGAAGAGAGGGGGGGAGAGAGGGGGGAAGAGAGAGGGGGGGGGAGAGAGGGGGGAGAGAGGGGGGAGAGAGAGGGGGAGAGAGAGGGGGGAGAGAGGGGGGAGAGAGGGGGGAGAGAGGGGGGAGAGAGGGGGGGAGAGAGAGAGGGGGGAGAGAGAGAGGGGGGAGACAGAGAGAGAGGGGGGAGAGGGGGGGAGAGAGGGGGGGGGAGAGAGGGGGGAGAGAGAGGGGGGGAGAGAGAGGGGGGAGAGAGAGAGGGGGGAGACAGAGAGAGGGGGGGGAGAGGGGGGGGGAGAGAGGGGGGGAGAGAGGGGGGGAGAGAGAGGGGGGAGAGGGGGGGGAGAGAGGGGGGGAGAGAGGGGGGGAGAGAGGGGGGAGAGAGGGGGGAGAGAGGGGGGGAGAGAGGGGGGGAGAGAGGGGGGGAGAGAGGGGGGGAAGAGAGGGGGGGAAGAGAGGGGGGGAAGAGAGGGGGGAGAGAGAGGGGGGAGAGGGGGGGAGAGGGGGGAGAGAGGGGGGGACAGAGAGAGGGGGGCAGGAATGCAAAATATAACATTTCATCTGATCCCCAGTCCAAGTTCCAGTTGGGTTCGTCTGCCGAACCAATCTACCCTTTAAAGAAATCGATGAATGAAGACCATCTTCTAACGAGAAGTTCTCGTTCGTCCGTTAAGACAAATCTGATTCTTTCCAGTAAACTGGAAAACATTGACGCAAACTTGAAAAAACCCACTAAAAGTGGAAAGACAGACAGACCGTCGGCGAGGCGGCCAACGTGGCATTAGGGAGGCGCACCTAATAACCATGACCAGATAACCATATACCAATTACAGCACGGAAACAGGCCCTCTCGGCCCTTCCAGTCCGTGCCGACCATTTATTTCCCCCTAATCCCATCTATCTGCACTCAGACCATACCCCTCCATTCCCTTCCCGTCCATATACCTGTCCACTTTACTTTTGAATGTTAAAATCGATCCTGCCTCCACCACTTCTGCTGGAAGATCATTCCACACAGCCACCACTCTCTGAGTAAAGAAGTTCCCCCTCATGTTTCCCCTAAACATCTGTCCCTTAATTCTCATGTCATGCCCTCTTGTTTGAATCTTCCCTACCCTCAATGGGAAAAGCTTATCCACGTCAACTCTGTCTATCCCTTTCATCATTTTAAAGACCTCAATCAAGTCCCCCCTTAACCTTCTGCGCTCCAAAGAATAAAGACCCAACTTGTTCAACCTTTCTCTGTAACTTAGTTGCTGGAACCCAGGCAACATTCTAGTAAATCTCCTCTGTACTCTCTCTATTTTGTTGACATCCTTCCTATAATTAGGCGACCAAAATTGTACACCATACTCCAGAATTGGTCTCACCAATGCCTTGTACAATTTTAACATTACTTCCCTACTCCTATATTCAATGCTCTGATTTATAAAGGCCAGCACACCAAAAGCTTTCTTTACCACCCTATCTACATGCGATTCCACCTTCAGGGAACTATGCACAGTTATTCCTAGATCCCTCTGTTCCACAGCATTCCTCAATTCCCTACCATTTACCATGTACGTCCTATTTTGATTTGTCCTGCCAAGATGTAGCACCTCACACTTATCAGCATTAAACTCCATCTGCCATCTTTCAGCCCACTCTTCCAAATGGCCTAAATCGAGGCTTGTATTCACTCAAATACAAAGACCTAACTTGTTCGACCTTTCTCTGTAACTTAGTGGAACCCAGGCAACATTCTAGTAAATCCCCTCTGTACCCTCTCTATTTTGTTGACTTGCCCACGTTTGGTCCATGCCCCTCCAAACCTGTCCTATCCATCCATGTACCTAGACGCTGGGATAGTCCCAGCCTCAACCTGTGGCAGCTTGCTCCACACACTAGTCCCACTTGCCCGCGTCTTCTTGGTTCTCAGTTAGTTGGGCCTCCAAAATGTCCCAACTGGAATGTAAACTGGAGGTGGTGAAGGGAGGGGTTTAGCCAGAGAGGGTTATTGGGAAGAAAGTGCCACTTTAAATGTAGTTGCATCTGGCTGGGCAACCGTGGCTTGGTGGAGGTAATTCTGTGCTTTAACAGTGCGTGGAAAGAACGAATTGCCGTACGCATCTGTCTTTGTGGCTGGGACCACAAATTGGATCCAATGCCCTCGTCTGGAGCAGGGAGGTTCTACTCCAGTTGTACAGGGTCTTGGTGAGGCCACACCTGGAGTATTGCGTACAGTTCTGGTCTCCAAATCTGAGGAAGGACATTATTGCCAAAGAGGGAGTGCAGAGAAGGTTCACCAGACTGATTCCTGGATTTGAGTACAGGAGCAGGGAGGTTCTACTCCAGTTGTACAGGGTCTTGGTGAGACCACACCTGGAGTATTGCGTACAGTTCTGGTCTCCAAATCTGAGGAAGGACATTATTGCCATAGAGGGAGTGCAGAGAAGGTTCACCAGACTGATTCCTGGGATGTCAGGACTGTCTTATGAACAAAGACTGCATAGACTCGGTTTATACTCTCTAGAATTTAGGAGATTGAGAGGGGATCTTATAGAAACTTACAAAATTCTTGAGGGGTTGGACAGGCTAGATGCAGGAAGATTGTTCCCGATGTTGGGGAGGTCCAGAACAAGGGGTCACAGCTTAAGGATAAGGGGGAAATCCTTTAGGACCGAGATGAGAAGGACTTTTTTCACACAGAGAGTGGTGGGTCTCTGGAACTCTCTGCCACAGAGGGTAGTTGAGGCCAGTTCATTGGCTATATTTAAGAGGGAGTTCGATGTGGCCCTTGTGGCTAAAGGGGATCAGAGGGTATGGAGAGAAGGCAGGTACGGGATACTGAGTTGGATGATCAGCCATGATCATATTGAATGGCGGTGGAGGCTCGAAGGGCCGAATGGCCTACTCCTGCACCTAATTTCTATGTTTCTATGTTTCTAAAGAAGGTGGAATCACATGTAGATAGGGTGGTAAGGAAAGCTTTTGGTGTGTTGGCCTCTATAAATCAGGGCATTGAATATAGGAGTAGGGAAGTCATGTTAAAATTGTGGCAGAGAATTCCACAGACTCACCACTCTCTGTGTGAAAAATGTTTTCCTCATACCCCCTCTCCATACCCCCTGATCCCTTTAGCCACAAGGGCCACATCCAACTCCCTCTTGAATATAGCCAACGAACCGGCCTCAACGACCTTCTGTGGCAGAGAGTTCCACAGATTCACCACTCTCTGTGTAAAGAATGTGGAATCGCATGTAGATAGGGTGGTAAAGAAAGCTTTTGGTGTGCTGGCCTTTATAAATCAGAGCATTGAATACAGGAGTAGGGAAGTCATGTTAAAATTGTGGCAGAGAATTCCACAGACTCACCACTCTCTGGGGAGATGCAGCGCGACCTGGGTGTCATGGTACACCAGTCATTGAAAGTAGGCATGCAGGTGCAGCAGGCAGTGAAGAAAGCCAATGGTATGTTAGCTTTCATAGCAAAAGGATTTGAGTATAGGAGCAGGGAGGTTCTACTGCAGTTGTACAGGGTCTTGGTGAGGCCACACCTGGAGTATTGCGTACAGTTCTGGTCTCCAAATCTGAGGAAGGACATTATTGCCATAGAGGGAGTGCAGAGAAGGTTCACCAGACTAATTCCTGGGATGTCAGGACTGTCTTATGAACAAAGACTGCATAGACTCGGTTTATATCGGAGCTTGAGAGGGGATCTTATAGAAACTTATAAAATTCTTAAGGGGTTGGACAGGCTAGATGCAGGAAGATTGTTCCCGATGTTGGGGAGGTCCAGGACAAGGGGTCACAGCTTAAGGATAAGGGGGAAATCCTTTAGGACCGAGATGAGAAGGACTTTTTTCACACAGAGAGTGGTGGGTCTCTGGAACTCTCTGCCACAGAGGGTAGTTGAGGCCAGTTCATTGGCTATATTTAAGAGGGAGTTCGATGTGGCCCTTGTGGCTAAAGGGATCAGGGGGTATGCAGAGGGGGTATGAGGAAAACATTTTTCACACAGAGAGTGGTGAGTCTGTGGAATTCTCTGCCACAATTCTAACATGACTTCCCTACTCCAATATTCTCCAGGCTAGATGCAGGAAGATTGTTCCCCTCTCTGTGTGAAGAATGTTTTCCTCATCTCGGTCCTGAAGGAATTCCCCCCCATTATCCTCAGATACATCACCACCCCTCCTCTCCTCTCCCCTCCCCTGTCCCGGGGTCCACCAAGTGGCCTCACCCCTCACTCTCCCTCACCTTGTAGATCTCCACAGCCTCGTTGATCAGCATGAAGTTGTGAGCCTTGTGGCTCCTGCCGTCGCGCCGGTCCAAACACATCACACAGATCAGCTTCTTGTCCGTCTCGCAGAAGAGCTTCAGCTCCTCCTGGTGCTCCTCGCAGAAGGGGTTGAAGGGCTTGCTGGGGTCCACGGGGTCCTTGGTGTTCAGGTTGCGGATCTTGTTGGACAGCACGCCCAGGGCTCTGTTGGCCTTGAGGTTCTTGTCCCGGAACACCTCGCCGCACTCGGGGCAGAAGGCTTTCTTCTCCCGCTCCCAGCACTGGAGGATGCACTGCCGGCAGAAGTCGTGGCCGCAGTCCAGCATCACCGGGTCGATGAAGATCTCCAGGCAGATGGGGCAGTTGAGCTCGTCGCCCAAACTCAGGCTGGAAGAGCCCGCGGCCATCCTGGGCTGTCAGCCCGTCCCGCCCGGCCGGCGTCTGCGCTCCAACAAAATGCTCACCCAAAGCATCCAGCCGGCTCTTCCCCGCCTCCACCCCTCTATCGCGGGACGTCCTGGACCAACAAGTGTCAGACTGCTTCCGCCCACTAGAAACTTGTCCACACAAACAGTGCTTGGTGGTGGGTGTGTGGGACAAGCTGCCACAGGAGATAGTTGAGGCTGGGACTATCCCAGCTATTGATAGGACAGGTTTGGTGGGACATGGACCAAACTCGGGCAGGTGGGACTAGTGTATGGAACAAGCTGCCACAGGAGATAGTTGAGGCTGGGACTATCCCAGCTATGGATAGGACATGTTTGGAGGGACATGGACCAAACGCTGGCAGGTGGGACATGGACCAAACGCCGGCAGGTGGGACATGGACCAAACGCCGGCAGGTGGGACTAGTGTATGGAACAAGCTGCCACAGGAGGTAGTTGAGGCTGGGACTATCCCAGCTATGGATAGGACAGGTTTGGTGGGATATGGACCAAACGCGGGCAGGTGGGACTAGTGTATGGAACAAGCTGCCACAGGAGATAGTTGAGGCTGGGACTATCCCAGCGTTCAGGAAACAGGTAGACAGGTACATGGACAGGACAGGTTTGGAGGGATATGGACCAGGTGCGGGCAGGTGACACTAGGAGGGACTCGTGCATGAAACACGGTGCCACAGGAGGCAGTTGAGCCTGGGACTAGCCCAGCGTTTGAGAAAGTTGGACAGCTACATGGATAGTAGACAGAAATGCTGGAGAAACTCAGCGGGTGAGGCAGCATCTATGGAGCGAAGGAAATAGGCAATGTTTCGGGGCGAGACACTTCTACAGACATGGATAGGACAGGTTTGGAGGGATATGGACCAAACTCAGGCAGGTGACACTAGATGGGACAAGTGTATGGAACAAGCTACCAGAGGAGGTGGTTGAGGCTGGGACTAGCCCAGCATTTAGAAAACAGGTCGACAGGTACATGGATAGGAGTGGTTTGGTGGGATATGGACCAGGTGTGGGTAGGTGACACTAGGAGGGACTAGTGTATGGAACAAGTTGCCAGAGGAGGTAGTTGAGGCTGGGACTATCCCAGCGTTTAAGAAACAGTTGGACAGGTACATGGATAGGACAGGTTTGAAGGGATATGGACCAAGCGCAGGCAGGTGACACCAGATGGGACAAGTGTATGGAACAAGCTGCCAGAGGAGGTAGTTGAGGCTGGGACTATCCCAGCGCTTACTAAACAGTTGGACAGGTACATGGATTAGCAAATTGTCAGATGGCACAAAGCTGGGTGGCAGTGTGAACTGTGAGGAGGATGCTATGAGAATGCAGGGTGACTTGGACAGGTTGGGGGAGTGGGCAGATGCGTGGCAGATGCAGTTTAATGCGGATAAATGTGAGGTTATCCACTTTGGTAGCATAAACAGGATGGCAGATCGTTTGCCGGTACATTCCGCCAACCTCGTCACGATATTAGCCTTCAGTTTGCGTCAAGTTGGGAAAAGGGGAAGTACAACGGGATCTGGGGGTCCTTGTACATCAGTCTATGAAAGTAACCATGCAGGTACAGCAGGCAGTGAAGAAAGCCAATGGCCTGTTGGCCTTTATAACAAGAGGAATCGAATATAGGAGCAAAGAGGTCCTTCTGCAGTTGTACAGGGCCCTAGTGAGACCACACCTGGAGTATTGTGTGCAGTTTTGGTCCCCTAATTTGAGGAAGGACATTCTTGCCATTGAGCATGAATGGGGATGATCAGCCATGATCACATTGAATGGCGGTGCTGGTTCCAAGAGTCAAATGGCCTACTCCTGCACCTATTGTCTATTGTCTATTGTCTATTGGAGAGGGCCCAGAGGAGGTTCAATCCCAGGAATGAATGGTTGACATACGATGAGCGTTTGACGGAGCTGGCCCTGTACTCGCTGGGGTTTAGAAGGATGAGGGGGAAACTCATTGAAACGTTAACGAATAGTGAAAGGCCCGGATAGAGTGGATGTGGAGAGGATGTTTCCACTAGTGGGAGAGTCTAGGACCAGAGGGCACAGCCTCAGAATTAAATGACAATAGACAATAGGTGCAGGAGTAGGCCATTCGGCCCTTCTAGCTAGCACCGCCATTCAATGTGATCACGGCTGATCATCCCCAATCAGTACCCCGTTCCTGCCTTCTCCCCATATCCCCTGACTCCGCTATCTTTAAGAGCCCTATCTAGCTCTCTCTTGAACGTGCATCCAGAGAACCGGCCTCCACCGCCCTCTGAGGCAGAGAATTCCACAGACTCACCACTCTCTGTGAGAAAAAGTGTTTCCTCGTCTCCGTTCTAAATGGCTTACCCCTTATTCTTAAACTGTGTGTGTGTGGCCCCTGGTTCTGGACTCCCCCAACATCGGGAACATGTTTCCTGCCTCTAGTGTGTCCAAGCCCTTAACAATCTTATACGTTTCAATGAGATTCCCTCTCATCCTTCTAAACTCCAGAGTGGACAAGCCCAGCCGCTCCATTCTCTCAGCAAATGACAGTCCCGCCATCCCGGGAATTAACCTGGTGAACCTACGCTGGGCTCCCTCAATAGCAAGAATGTCTTTCCTCAAATGAGGGGACCAAAACTGCACACAATACTCCAGGTGTGGCCTCACTAGGGACCTGTACAACTGCAGAAGGACCTCTTTGCTCCTGTACTCAACTCCTCTTGTTATAAAGGCCAACATGCCAAAACTGCACACAATACTCCAGGTGTGGTCTCACTAGGGCCCTGTACAACTGCAGAAGGGCCTCTTTGCTCCTGTACTCAACTCCTCTTGTTATGAAGGCCAACATGCCAAAACTACACACAATACTCCAGGTGTGGCCTCACTAGGGCACTGTACAACTGCAGAAGGGCCTCTTTGCTCCTGTACTCAACTCCTCTTGTTATGAAGGCCAACAGGGCCAAAACTGCACACAATACTCCAGGTGTGGTCTCACTAGGGCCCTGTACAACTGCAGAAGGACCTCTTTGCTCCTATACTCAACTCCTCTTGTTATAAAGGCCAACATGCCAAAACTGCACACAATACTCCAGGTGTGGTCTCACTCGGGCTCTGTACAACTGCAGAAGGACCCCCAGAGCCAGCACGCCCTTCCTCAGATACGGGGCCCAAAACTGCTCACAATTCTCCAAACATGGTCTGACCAAGCCCCTGGTGGGGTCTGGGCAAGACATGTCCCTGTTTTTTGGCCCGCAGGCCCTCTCGAAATAAATTGGCAGCATTGCACTGGCCTTCCTTGCAATGTTTCATTGTGCGATGCGATGTTTCAATACTGTGTCGAAAGAAGTCCCGAGTTATCTCAGGAAGCCCGGTGCGTGACCCTGGTGCGAGCTGACTTGCTCAACAAGGCCAGCGGTGGCCCAGAGAAGCGGGTTTTTGCAACAAAGGGGCTGATTTGGAATTCGCGAGGTCGTACGCAGATTGTTACTTAGAATCGCTAGGGCGGTTTGCCAGCTTCCAGTGACCTCCAGAGTAACGGAGGAGTTCCGAGCATCACACGATGTAGCAAACTCACTGCAGAATAACGGGACGATTAGTTCGGAGAATTCAACCCTACCCACCCCCCCCCCCTGCTCCCACCTTGTGATCCCAAGCCTCAAGGGCCTGTCCCACTTGCATGCGTCTGGCGCGACCAAACGTGGTGGCTTGAGGCGTATGGCCACGGGGGGCCAGTCCCACTTAGAAGCGCAGAGGCGTAAGGAATTGTGCGGAGCTGGTCCCGACATCGCGCGGGGCTCTGAAAATCCCGCACTGTCCGGAAATCTCGCGCGCCAACGGCCTGAGGGCGCATTGAGGCCGTACGCAGCGTTTTGACGGCGTACGCCTAGCCCGCGGCGTTGTGCGACGACGTCACCGCCCGCCGTGGCGTTGAGTGATGACGTCACCGCCCGACGCCGTGCGACGCCCAAATTCAGTCGGCCCGCCTCCTGCGCAGATGATCGGTCAGCATGACGCAAATTACCTCACGCACGAACTTTAGCGCAAACTTTAGCGCGAACTTTAACGCGAACTTTAGCGCGAACTTTAGCGCGAACTTTAGCGCGAACTTTAGCGCGAACTTTAGCACGAACTTTAGCGCGAACTTTAACGCGAACTTTAACGCGAACTTTAGCGCGAACTTTAACGCGAACTTTAACGCGAACTTTAACGCGAACTTTAACGCGAACTTTAACGCGAACTTTAACGCGAACTTTAACGCGCACTTTAACGCGAACTTTAGCGTGAACTTTAGCGCGAACTTTAACCCGAACTTTAGCGCGAACTTTAACGCGAACTTTATCGCGAACTTTAACGCGCACTTTAACGCGAACTTTAGCGTGAACTTTAGCGCGAACTTTAGCGCGAACTTTAGCGCGAACTTTAACGCGAACTTTAACGTGAACTTTAACGCGAACTTTAACGCGAACTTTAACGCGAACTTTAACGCAAACTTTAGCGCAAACTTTAGCGCGAACTTTAGCGCGAACTTTAGCGTGAACTTTAGCGCGAACTTTAGCGCGAACTTTAGCGTGAACTTTAGCGCGAACTTTAGCGCGAACTTTAGCGCGAACTTTAGCGCGAACTTTAACGCGAACTTTAACGCGAACTTTAGCGCAAACTTTAACGCGAACTTTAACGCGAACTTTAACGCGAACTTTAGCGCGAACTTTAGCGTGAACTTTAGCGCGAACTTTAGCGCGAACTTTAACGCGAACTTTAGCGCGAACTTTAGC
Source organism: Raja brachyura (assembly GCA_963514005.1). Next base: position 33,001 of record CAUPSL010001574.1, on the reverse strand, counting down.
GCGAACTTTAACGCGAACTTTAGCGCGAACTTTAACGCGAACTTTAACGCAAACTTTAACGCAAACTTTATTGCGAACTTTAACGCAAACTTTAGTGCGAACTTTAGTGCGAACTTTAACGCGAACTTTAGTGCGAACTTTAGTGCAAACTTTAGTGCGAACTTTATTGCGAACTTTATTGCGAACTTTATTGCGAACTTTAGTGCGAACTTTAACGCAAACTTTAGTGCGAACTTTAACGCAAACTTTAGTGCGAACTTTAGTGCGAACTTTAACGCAAACTTTAGTGCGAACTTTAGTGCGAACTTTAACGCGAACTTTAGTGCGAACGTTATTGCGAACTTTATTGCGAACTTTAGTGCGAACTTTAACGCAAATTTTATTGCGAACTTTATTGCGAACTTTAGCGCGAACTTTAGCACGAACTTTAACGCGAACTTTAACACGAACTTTAGTGCGAACTTTAACGCGAACTTTAGCGCGAACTTTAGCGCGAACTTTAACACGAACTTTAGCGCGAACTTTAACGCGAACTTTAACGCGAACTTTAGCGCGAACTTTAGCGCGAACTTTAGCGCGAACTTTAGCGCAAACTCCGCTTCCGTTTGGTCGCGCCAAACGCACGCAATCGCATGCAAGTGGGACTGGCCCGTAAGGCAATAAACTGATCACTATTGGTTGAGGTCCCTCCCGGCCGCGGGGGGGAAATGGAGGAGGGCTGGCCACTTCCACCACAGTGATGAATACTGTGGCGGATGTTTTTTTAGTGTGTATCTGTCTGTTCTTCGTCATTGTACCGCTCGCTGCTGGAAAATTCATTTCACTTCAACTTTATCTGCAATGTGACGAATAAAACCAATAGATTGATTATTGCTATTGACTCACCTGGGACTATAAGTACCAAAGACATGTTCTGTCGCCGCTGGGCCTGTACTCGCTGGAGTTTAGAAGGATGAGGGGGGGGGACTGAATAGTGAAAGGCTTGGATAGAGTGGATGTGGAGAGGATGTTTCCACTAGTGGGAGAGTCTAGGACCACTGATCATATCCACATAACCATATAACAATTACAGCACGGAAACAGGCCCTCTCTGGCCCTTCCAGTCCGTGCCGACCATTTATTTTCCCCTAGTCCCATCTACCTGCACTCAGACCATACCCCTCCATTCCCTTCCCGTCCATATACCTATCCACTTTACTTTTAAATGTTAAAATCGATCCTGCCTCCACCACTTCTGCTGGAAGATTATTCCACACAGCCACCACTCTCTGAGTAAAGAAGTTCCCCCTCATGTAACCCCTAAACTTCTGTCCCTCACAATTAAATGACAGTAGACACTAGACATTAGGAGCAGGAGTAGGCCATTCGGCCCTTCCAGCCAGCACCGCCATTCAATGTGATCATGGCTGATCATCCCCAATCAGTACCCCGTTCCTGCCTTCTCCCCATATCCCCTGACTCCGCTCTCTTTAAGAGCCCAATCCAGCTCTCGTTTGAAAGCATCCAGAGAACTGGCCTCCACCGCCCTCTGAGGCAGAGAATTCCACAGACTCACCACTCTCTGGGTGGAAACGTTTTTCCTCGTCTCCGTTCTAAATGGCTTACCCCTTATTCTTAAACTGTGTGTGGCCCCTGGTTTTGAACATCATAGAAACAGAGAAACATAGACACTAGGTGCAGGAGGAGGCCATTTAGCCCTTCGAGCCAGCACCGCCATTCATTGTGATCATGGCTGATCATCCCCAATCAATAACCCGTGCCTGCCTTCTCCCCATATCCCTTGACTCCACTAGCCCCTGAAGCTCTATCTAACTCTCTCTTAAATCCATCCAGTGACTTGGCCTCCACTGCCCTCTGTGGCAGGGAATTCCACAATGCAGTTTTCCTTCAAGTGGAGTCCTTTAGTGCAGTTTTGGTCCCCTAATTTGAGGAAGGACATTCTTGCTATTGAGGGAGCCCAGCGTAGGTTCACCAGGTTAATTCCCGGGATGGCGGGACTGTCATACGCTGAGAGAATGGAGCGGCAGGGCTTGTACACTCTGGAGCTTAGAAGGATGAGAGGGGATCTCATTGAAACATATAAGATTGTTAAGGGCTTGGACACACTAGAGGCAGGAAACATGTTCCCGATGTTGGGGGAGTCCAGAACCAGGGGCCACACACAGTTTAAGAACAAGGGGTCGGCCATTTAGAACGGAGACGAGGAAACACTTTTTCTCACAGAGAGTGGTGAGTCTGTGGAATTCTCTGCCTCAGAGGGCAGTGGAGGCCAAGTCACTGGATGCTTTCAAGAGAGAGCTAGATAGGGTCTTAAAGATAGCGGGGTCAGGGGATATGGGGAGAAGGCAGGAACGGGGAACTGATTGGGGATGATCAGCCATGATCACAGTGAATGGCGGTGCTGGCTCGAAGCGCCGAATGGCCTCCTCCTGCACCTATTGCGGTGAGTCTCTGGAATTCTCTGCCACAGAGGGTAGTTGAGGCCAGTTCATTGGCTATATTTAAGAGGGAGTTAGATGTGGCCCTTGTGGCTAAAGGGATCAGGGGGTATGGAGAGAAGGCAGGTACGGGATACTGAGTTGGATGATCAGCCATGACCCTATTGAATGGCGGTGCAGGCTCGAAGGGCCGAATGGCCTCTACTCCTGCACCCATTTCCTATGTTTCTGTTTCTAGTTGATAAGTCGATAAATTCTAAGGAGACGAGGAAACACTGTTTCTCACAGAGAGCGGTGAGTCTGTGGGATTCCCTGCCCCAGGGTCTTTATTCTTTGAAGCGCAGAAGGTTAAGGGGGGGCTTGATTGAGGTCTTTGCAATGATGAAAGGGATAGACAGAGTTGACAGCGAGTGGTGAGTCTGTGGGATTCTCTGCCTCAGGTTCTGTGGAAGTTGGGTCTTTATTCTTTGGAGCGCAGAAGGTTTAGGGGGGACTTGATTGAGGTCTTTAAACATAGAAACATAGAAACGTAGAAAATAGGTGCAGGAGTAGGCCATTCGGCCCTTCGAGCCTGCACCGCCATTCAATGTGATCATGGCTGATCATCCAACTCAGTATCCCGTACCTGCCTTCTCTCCATACCCCCTGATCCCTTTAGCCACAAGTGCCACATCTAACGCCCTCTTAAATATAGCCAATGAACTGGCCTCAACTACCTTCTGTGGCAGAGAATTCCAGAGACTCACCACTCTCTGTGTAAAGAATGTTTTCCTCATCTCGGTCCTAAAGGAATTCCCCCTTATCCTTAGACTGTGACCCCTTGTCCTGGACCTCCCCCAACATCGGGAACAATCTTCCTGCATCTAGCCTGTCCAACCCCTTAAGAATTTTGTTAAAGCAGGAACTGCAGATGCTGGAGAATCGAGGGTTACACAAAAAGCTGGAGAAACTCAGCGGGTACAGCAGCATCTAAGGAGCGAAGGAGATAGGCGACGTTTCGGGTCGAGACCCTTCTTCAGACCTTAAGAATTTTGCAAGTTTCTATAAGATCCCCCCCTCAATCTCCTAAATTCCAGCGAGTACAAGCCGAGTCTATCCAGTCTTTCCTCATATGGAAGTCCCGACATCCCAGGACTTCCCATTAAAATGATGAAAGGGATGGACAGAGTTGACAGCTGAGTGGCGAGTCTGTGGGATTCCCTGCCCCAGGTTCTGTGGATGCACGTTCAAGAGAGAGCCAGATCGGGCTCTTAAAGACAGCGGAGTCAGGGGATATGGGGTGGGGGGGAGGGGGGGGGAAGCACGGGGGGGTAGAGCTGAGCGGCACTCTTTGTCCCTGGGAATTGCACCCCGCCCCCCCCAGCTATCTTGACCCTGCCCACGGTAGATTATTTAAAGGGCTCCGTCTGCTCCAGACACCCTCCCTGAAGAGTCGGTCCCTGGAGACTGATGGCCGGGCAGCTGAGGGGTGCGGAGGGGGGCCGGGACAAGAGGGACATCAGACCCGTGTGCGAGGAACATCAGGAGGAGGTGAAGCTCTTCTGCGAGACGGAGAGGAGGATGATTTGCGTGAACTGCCTGGACCGCAGAGACGAGAGGAGTCACACCGCCCACAACTTCATGCTGATCAACGAGGCGGCCGACATCTACCGGGTGAGCTGCTGCATTCCCTTTCACATCAACCTGGCTTCTCACTTCAGGGTCCCTGGAGACTTCAGGAAGCAAGTTGCAGATGCTGGGGGGGCCAGGCAAGGCGGAGAAACTACAACGCTGGAGAAACTCAGCGGGCGAGGCAGGCATCTGTGGGGAGGACGAGATGGGCGAAGAGAAACCAGACTTGCCAGAGGGAATAGACTGTAGGTCTAGTCAAGCCTTGCAGCCCAGCACCGCCAGTCAATGTGATCATGGCTGATCATCCCCAATCAGTTCCCCGTTCCTGCCTTCTCCCCATATCCCCTGGTTCAACAGACAACAGACAATAGGTGCAGGAGTAGAGGCCATTCAGCCCTTCGAGCCTTCACCGCCATTCAATGTGATCATGGCTGATCATCCAACTCAGTACCCCGTACCTGCCTTCTCCCCATATCCCCTGGTTCAACAGACAACAGACAATAGGTGCAGGAGTAGGCCATTCGGCCCTTCGAGCCTGCACCGCCATTCAATGTGATCATGGCTGATCATCCAACTCAGTATCCCGTACCTGCCTTCTCTCCATACCCCCTGATCCCCTTTAGCCACAAGGGCCACATCTAACTCCCTCTTAAATATATCCAATGAACTGGCCTCAACTACCCTCTGTGGCAGAGAGTTCCAGAGACCCACCACTCTCTGTGTGAAAAAAGTCCTTCTCATCTCGGTCCTAAAGGATTTCCCCCTTATCCTTAAGCTGTGACCCCTTGTCCTGGACCTCCCCAACATCGGGAACAATCTTCCTGCATCTAGCCTGTCCAACCCCTTAAGAATCTTGTAAGTTTCTATAAGATCCCCTCTCAATCTCCTAAATTCTAGAGAGTATAAACCGAGTCTATGCAGTCTTTGTTCATAAGACAGTCCTGACATCCCAGGAATCAGTCTGGAATCAGAAACCAGACTTGCCAGACGGAATAGACTGTAGGTCTAGTCAAGCCTTGCAGCCCAGCACCGCCATTCACTGTGATCACGGCTGATCATCCCCAATCAGTACCCCGTTCCTGCCTTCTCCCCATATATCCTGACTCCATTGACAACAGATAATAGGTGCAGGAGGAGGCCATTCAGTCTTTCCAAGACAGCACCACCATTCACTGTGATCATAGACAATAGGTGCAGGAGGAGGCCATTCGGCCCTTCCGAGCCAGCACCGCCATTCAATGTGATCATGGCTGATCATCCCCAATCAGTACCCCGTTCCTGCCTTCTCCCCATATCCCCTGACCCCGCTATCTTTAAGAGCCCTATCTAGCTCTCTCTTGAACGTGCATCCAGAGAACCGGTCTCCACCGCCCTCTGAGGCAGAGAATTCCACAGACTCACCACTCTCTGTGAGAAAAAGTGTTTCCTCGTCTCCGTTCTAAATGGCCGACCCCTTATTCTTAAACTGTGTGTGTGTGGTCCCTGGTTCTGGAGATTTGGGATGATGAGCCATGATCACATTGAATGTCGGTGCTGGCTCAGAGGGGCAGAATGGCCTACCCCAGCACCTGTTGTCTATGATCACAGTGAATGGCGGTGCTGGCTCGGAAGGGCCGAATGGCCTACTCCTGCACCTATTATCTGTTGTCAATTGAACCAGGGGATATGGGGAGAAGGCAGGAACGGGGTACTGATTGGGGATGATCAGCCATGATCACATTGAATGGCGGTGCTGGCTGGAAGGGCCGAATGGCCTCCTCCTGTGTCTATTGTCTATTGTCTATTGTACAATCAGAACCCTTTCTTCAGACTCTTAAACCAAATTGTATAACATGGTTTTTAAATTGTGTTTATACGTTTAAATATTATATACCAATGGGGTGGCAATATTAATTTCATGGGTATCATTTTGTTGGCCTCCACAGAGGGCAGTGGAGGCCAAATCCTGTGGATGCCAATTCATAACAAGAGGATTTCAGTACAGGAGTAAAGAGGTCCTTCTGCAGTTGTACAGGGCTCTGGTGAGACCACATCTGGAGTATTGTGTACAGTTTTGGTCCCCTAATTTGAGGAAGGACATCCTTGTGATTGAGGCAGTGCAGCGTAGGTTCACCAGATCGATCCCTGGGATGGCGGGACTGTCATATGAGGAAAGATTGAAAAGACTAGGCTTGTATTCACTGGCGTTTAGAAGGATGAGGGGGGGGATCTTATAGAAACATATACAATTATAAAAGGACTGGACAAGCTAGATGCAGGAAAAATGTTCCCGATGTTGGGCGAGTCCAGAACCAGGGGCCACACACAGTCTTAGAATAAATGGGCGGTCATTTAAGACTGAGGTGAGACAAATCGTTTTCACCCAGAGAGTTGTGGATTTGTGGAAATCCCTGCCACAGAGGGCAGTGGAGGCCAAGTCACTGGATGGATTTAAGAGAGAGTTAGATAGAGCTCTAGGGGCTGGTGGAGTCAAGGGATATGGGGAGAAGGCAGGCACGGGTTATTGATTGGGGATGATCAGCCATGATCACAGTGAATGGCGGTGCTGGCTCGAAGGGCCGAATGGCCTCCTTCTGCACCTGTTGTCTATGTTTCTATGTATGCGGTACAGGATACTGAGTTGGATGATCAGCCATGATCACAGTGAATGGCGGTGCAGGCTCGAAGGGCCGAATGGCCTCCTCCTGCACCTGTTGTCTATGTTTCTATGTTATCTATATTATACTGCATCAGTCAGTGGTGTAATTTTGCATTGTGATCTGACTGGATGGTGTGTGGGACTAGGGGGGTGGGGGGGTGAGATTTGGAATGGAGGGGGAGGGGAGAGTATATGGTAGCGTTTCCAATATGGGGCCAGCATAGGGCCGAAGGGCCGAATGGCCGCCGTCCTCGCTGCATCCGTTGTATCATCCAAATTGTCATTTCTCCTTTCCATCGTCCAATGGGTTCCCGCCTCCTCGCTGTGAAACCCAGGAGAAGATAAACACCATCATCTACTCGCTGGAGCAAAAGAAGACCTCGTTTCCAGATATTGAACTCAAACAGCAAGAAAGCATTTCGGAAATTAAGGTCAATCCCCCGTGGGGTGTGGCCGCCTTCGACGGCATTTCCTGTAAACATAGAAACACAGAAACATGGACAACAGGTGCAGGAGGAGGCCGTTCGGCCCTTCGATCCAGCACCGCCATTCATTGTGATCATCCCCAATCAGTACCCCGTGCCTGCCTTCTCCCCGTATCCCCTGACTCCACTAGCCCCTAGAGCTCTATCTAAAGGGCCTGTCCCACCAGCATGCAACTCTAGGCGATCGAACTAAAAGCGGGGGCCGCGCGGAGGTCGGGTGATCCCCCCGGTCCAGGGCCGTTCCCACCGGCATGCGCCTGCATGCGGCAAGCGCGACCAAACCGGCAGCGATGGCCGCGCGGAGGTCGGGTGAGTGGCGCAACGCGGCGCAAAGTGAGGCGAGCTTGGAGCGAAGTCTGAAAGGTAAGTTCTCCAGGACAGAGAGGGGCACACAGAGAGGGGCACAGAGGCACCTACACACACACACAGAGGGTCACGGAGGCACACACAGAGAGGGCCACGGAGGCACACACAGAGAGGGCCACAGAGGCACACACAGAGAGGGTCACGGAGGCACACACAGAGAGGGGCACGGAGGCACACACAGAGAGGGTCACAGAGGCACACACAGAGAGGGTCACAGAGGCACACACAGAGAGGGCCACGGAGGCACACACAGAGAGGGTCACAGAGGCACACACAGAGAGGGCCACGGAGGCACACACAGAGAGGGTCACGGAGGCACACACAGAGAGGGTCACGGAGGCACACACAGAGAGGGTCACAGAGGCACACACAGAGAGGGTCACGGAGGCACACACAGAGAGGGTCACGGAGGCACACACAGAGAGGGTCACGGAGGCACACACACAGAGGGTCACGGAGGCAC
>CAUPSL010001574.1:0-20000 GCA_963514005.1 Raja brachyura | reverse complement strand
ACGAGTTCACGATTACATGAGTTCGCGGGTTCACGAGTACACGGGCTCATGTGTACACGAGTTCACGAGTACACAAGTTCACGAGTTCACGAGTACATTGGAAAATGACCACCAATGCGTCCACTATGGGGCTCTGGAAATAGTAGACGCATTGGTGATCATTTTCCAATGTTCAATAGATTCAGGATCAGTTCCTGTGGATTGGAGGATAGCTAATGCGAGAGAGAAAACGGGGAATTACAGACCAGTTAGCCTGACTTTGGTGGTGGGAAAGATGCTGGAGTCAATTGTTAAAGAGGTAATAATGGGGCATTTGGATAGCAGTAAAAGGATTAGTCCAAGTCAACATGGATTTATGAAAGGGAAATCATGCTTGCCTAATCTTCTGGAATTTTTTGAGGATGTGACAAGTAAAATGGATGAAGGGGTTCCCAGTGGATGTAATGTATCTAGACTTTCAGAAAGCCTTTGATAAGGTCCTGCACAGGAGACTGGCGACTAAAATTAGAGCACATGGTATTAGGGGTAGGCTGTTAACCATATAACCATATAACAATTACAGCACGGAAACAGGCCCTCTCGGCCCTTCCAGTCCGTGCCGACCATTTATTTTCCCCTAGTCCCATCTACCTGCACTCAGACCATACCCCTCCATTCCCTTCCCGTCCATATACCTATCCACTTTACTTTTGAATGTTAAAATCGATCCTGCCGCCACCACTTCTGCTGGAAGATCATTCCACACGGCCACCACTCTCTGAGTAAAGAAGTTCCCCCTCATGTTACCCCTAAACTTCTGTCCCTCAATTCTCATGTCATGCCCTCTTGTTTGAATCTTTCCTACCCTCAATGGGAAAAGCTTATCCACGTCACTCTGTCTATCCCTTTCATCATTTTAAAGACCTCAATCAAGTCCCCCCTTAACCTTCTGCGCTCCAAAGAATAAAGACCCAACTTGTTCAACCTTTCTCTGTAACTTAGTTGCTGGAACCCAGGCAACATTCTAGTAAATCTCCTCTGTACTCTCTCTATTTTGTTGACATCCTTCCTATAATTAGGCGACCAAAATTGTACACCATACTCCAGAATTGGTCTCACCAATGCCTTGTACAATTTTAACATTACTTCCCTACTCCTATATTCAATGCTCTGATTTATAAAGGCCAGCACACCAAAAGCTTTCTTTACCACCCTATCTACATGCGATTCCACCTTCAGGGAACTATGCACAGTTATTCCTAGATCCCTCTGTTCCACAGCATTCCTCAATTCCCTACCATTTACCATGTACGTCCTATTTTGATTTGTCCTGCCAAGATGTAGCACCTCACACTTATCAGCATTAAACTCCATCTGCCATCTTTCAGCCCACTCTTCCAAATGGCCCAAATCTCTCTGTAGACTTTGAAAATCTACCTCATTATCCACAGCACCCCCAATCTTAGTATCATCTGCATACTTACTTATCCAATTTTCCACCCCATCATCTGGATCATTGATGTACATGACAAACAACAGTGGACCCAACACAGATCCCTGAGGCACCCCACTGGTCACCGGCTTCCAACCTGACAAACAGCCATCCACCATTACTATCTGACATCTCCCATTCAGCCACTGTTGAATCGATCTTGCTACTCCGCCATTAACACCCAAAGATTGAACCTTCTTAACCAACCTTCCATGGGGAACCTTGTCAAGTGCCTTCCTGAAATCCATATAGACAACATCCACTGCTTTACCCTCATCAATTTCCCTAGTAACCGCTTCAAAAAATTCAAGAAGGTTTGTCAAACATGACCTTCCAGGCACAAATCCATGTTGACTGTTCCTGATCAGACCCTGTTTATCCAGATGCTTATATATATTATCTCTAAGTATCCTTTCCATTAATTTGCCCACCACTGACGTCAAACTAACAGGTCTATAATTGCTAGGTTTATTCTTTGAACCCTTTTTAAACAATGGAACAACATGCGCAGTGCGCCAATCCTCCGGCACTATTCCCGTTTCTAATGACATCTGAAATATTTCTGTCATAGCCCCTGCTATTTCTACACTACCTTCCCTCAATGTCCTAGGGAATATCCTGTCAGGACCTGGAGACTTATCCACTTTTATATTTTTCAAAAGTGTCAGTACTTCCTCCTCTTTGAATCTCACAGTTTCCATAGCTACTCTACTTGGATTGTTGATATGGATTGAAAATTGGTCGACAGACCGGAAGCAAAGAGTAGGAGTGAACGGGTCCTTTTCAGAACGGCAGGCAGTGGCGAGTGGAGTGCCGCGAGGCTCGGTGTTGGGGCCGCAACTGTTTACCATATATATTAATGATTTGGAAGAGGGAATTAGGAGCAACGCTAGCAAGTTTGTGGCTGACACAAAGCTGGGTGGCAATGTGAACTGTGACGAGGATGTACCAGAACTGCTATGTACATCATTGGAGCTGATGCACATCACTGAAACTGCAATGGGCCGAATGGCCTCATTCTGTTCCTATCACCTATGAATGTATGAGCTTGTGAACGCGTGAACTTGTGCACTCGTGAACTTGTAGCATCGTGAACTCATGACCTTGTGAACTCGTGAACTCGTGAATGCGTGACCTCATGAACTCGTGACCTTGTGAACTGTGAATTTGTGACCTCGTGAACTCGTGAAAGCGTGAACTCATGACCTTGTGACCTTGTGAACTGGTGAACTCGTGACCTTGTGAACTCATGAACTCGTGACCTTGTGGACGTGAACTCGTGAACTTAGGAATTGATGAATTAACTGATGAACTTGTGAACATGAATTTGTGAACGCTTGAACCTATGAACTCGTGAACTTGTGTACTCGTGAACTCATGTACTCGTGAAGTTGTGGACTCGTGTACTAGTGTACCCGTGATCCGGTGTACTCATGTACTCGTGAACTTGTGAACTTGTGAACAAGTGAACTCGTGTGCTCGTGAAGTTGTGAACTCATGTACTCTTGAACTCTTGTACTCGTGAACCCATAAACGCATGTACTAGTGAACTCCTGTACTCGTGAACTCATGTACTCGTGAACTTGTGTACTCGTGAACTTGTGTATTCGTGTACTTGTCAACTCATGTACTCCTGTACTCATGAACTCGTGTACTCGTGAACTCATGAACTCTTGTACTCGTGAACTCGTGTACACATGAACCCGTGAAGTCGTGAAGTGGTGAACGCATGCACTCTTGAACCCGTGCACTCGCGAACTTGTGAAACCGTGTATTCGTGTACTCATGAACTTATGTGCTCATGAACTAATTTACTCGTGAACTCGTGTATTCGTGTACTCGCGAACTTGTGAAGTTGTGAACTCGTGTACATGTGAACTCGTGTATTCGTGAAGTTGTGAACTTGTGAACAAATGTACTAGTCTACTCGTGAACCCATTAACTCCTGTACGCATAAACCTGTGTACTTGTGAACTCGTGAACCCGTGTACCCATGTATGTGTGAACTTGTGTACTCACTAACTCATTTACTCGTGAACCCATGTACTTGTGAACTCATGAACCTGTGTACTCGTGAACCCTTGTACTCATGAGGTCGTAAAGTCGTGAACTCAAGTTCACGAGTACAAGAGTTCATGAGTTCACGAGTACACAAGTTCAGGAGTACATGAGTTAACAAGTACACGAGTACAGGAGCTCACGAGTTCACGAGTACATGAGTTACAAGTACACGAGTACAGGAGTTCACGAGTTCACGAGTACACGAGTACACTAGTACATGAGTACACTAGTTTACGAGTACACGAGTTCATGGGTTCACGAGTACGTGAGTTCACTAGTAGATGAGTTCACGAGTCCACAACTTCACGAGTACACGAGTTCACTTGTACACGAGTTCACAAGTTCACGAGTACACGAGTACATGAGTTCACGGGTACACTAGTACACGAGTCCACAACTTCACAAGTACATGAGTACACTAGTACACGAGTACACTAGTACATGAGTACATTAGTTTACGAGTACACGAGTTCATGGGTTCACGAGTACATGAGTTCACTAGTAAATGAGTTCACGAGTCCACAACTTCACGAGTACACGAGTTCACGAGTTCACTAGTACACGAGTCCACAACTTCACGAGTACACGAGTTCACGAGTTTACAAGTTTATGCGTTCACAAATTCATGTTCACAAGTTCATAAGTTCATTCATAAATTCCTAAGTTCACAAGTTCACAAGGTCATGAGTTCACAAGATCACGTGTTCACGAGTTCACAAGGTCACGAGTTCACAAGGTCACGTGTTCACGAGTTCACAAGGTCACGAGTTCACAAGATCACGTGTTCACAAGTTCACAAGGTCACGAGTTCACAAGGTCACGTGTTCACGAGTTCACAAGGTCACGAGTTCACAAGGTCACGTGTTCACGAGTTCACAAGGTCACGAGTTCACAAGGTCACATGTTCATGCGTTCACGAGATCACGAGTTCACGAGATCACAAGGTCATGAGTTCACAAGTTCATGAGTGCACAAATTCACAAGATCTCGTGTTCACGAGTTCACAAGGTCACGAGTTCACAAGGTCACGTGTTCACGAGTTCACAAGGTCACGAGTTCACAAGATCACGTGTTCACAAGTTCACAAGGTCACGAGTTCACAAGGTCACGTGTTCACGAGTTCACAAGGTCACGAGTTCACAAGGTCACGTGTTCACGAGTTCACAAGGTCACGAGTTCACAAGGTCACATGTTCATGCGTTCACGAGATCACAAGGTCACGAGCTCAGGAGTTCAGGATGTCACAAGGTCACACGTTCACAAGGTCACGTGTTCATGAGTACACAAGGTCACGAGTTCACGAGGTCACAAGGTCACGAGCTCAGGAGTTCAGGATGTCACAAGGTCACGAGTTCACAAGGTCACGTGTTCACGAGTTCACAAGGTCACGAGTTCACGAGGTCACAAGGTCATGAGTTCACAAGGTCACATGTTCATGCGTTCACGAGGTCACAAGGTCACGAGCTCAGGAGTTCAGGATATCACAAGGTCACACGTTCACAAGGTCACACGTTCACAAGGTCACGAGTTCACGAGGTCACAAGGTCACGAGCTCAGGAGTTCAGGATGTCACAAGGTCACACGTTCACAAGGTCACGAGTTCACGAGTTCACGAGTTCACGAGGTCACAAGGTCATGAGCTCACGAGTTCAGGATGTCACGAGGTCACACGTTCACAAGCTCATACATTCATAGGTGATAGGAACAGAATGAGGCCATTCGGCCCATTGCCGTTTCAGTGATGTACATCAGCTCCAATGTACATAGCAGGTCTGGTCCGCTCGCTGGTTGTGGTGGGGTGATTCAGTTCCCTGATAACAGCCGGGAAGAAACTGTCCGTGAATCTGGAGGTGTGCGTGCGTTTTCACACGTCTGTACCTCTTGCCCGATGGGATAGGAGTGAAGAGGGAGTGGCCGGCAAGTCTACTCCGCCATTCAATCATGGCTGATCTATCTTCCCCACTCAATAGACAATAGACAACAGGTGCAGGAGGAGGCCGTTCGGCCCTTCGAGCCAGCACCGCCATTCAATGTGATCATGGCTGATCATCCCCAATCAGTTCCCCGTTCCTGCCTTCTCCCCATATCCCCTGACTCCGCTATCTTTAAGAGCCCTATCCAGCTCTCTCTTGAACGTGCATCCAGAGAACCGGCCTCCACCGCCCTCTGAGGCAGAGAATTCCACAGACTCACCACTCTCTGTGAGAAAAAGTGTTTCCTCGTCTCCGTTCTAAATGGCTTACCCCTTATTCTTAAACTGTGTGTGTGTGGCCCCTGGTTCTGGACTCCCCCAACATCGGGAACATGTTTCCTGCCTCTAGTGTATCCAAGCCCTTAACAATCTTATATGTTTCAATGAGATCCCCTCTCATCCTTCTAAACTCCAGAGTGTACAAGCCCAGCCGCTCCATTCTCTCAGCGTATGACAGTCCCGCCATCCCGGGAATTAACCTGGTGAACCTACGCTGGGCTCCCTCAATAGCAAGAATGTCCTTCCTCAAATTTGGGGACCAAAACTGCACACAATACTCCAGGTGTGGTCTCACTAGGGCCCTGTACAACTGCAGAAGGACCTCTTTGCTCCTATACTCAACTCCTCTTGTTATAAAGGCCAACAGGCCAAAACTGCCCACAATACTCCAGGTGTGGTCTCACTAGGGCTCTGTACAACTGCAGAAGGACCTCTTTGCTCCTATACTCAACTCCTCTTATTATAAAGGCCAACAGGCCAAAACTGTACACAATACTCCAGGTGTGGTCTCACTAGGGCTCTGTACAACTGCAGAAGGACCTCTTTGCTCCTGTACTCAACTCCTCTTGTTATGAAGGCCAACAGGCCAAAACTGCACACAATACTCCAGGTGTGGTCTCACTAGGGCCCTGTACAACTGCAGAAGGGCCTCTTTGCTCCTATACTCAACTCATCTTGTTATAAAGGCCAACAGGCCAAAACTGCACACAATACTCCAGGTGTGGTCTCACTAGGGCTTTGTACAACTGCAGAAGGGCCTCTTTGCTCCTATACTCAACTCCTCTTGTTATAAAGGCCAACATGCCATTGGCTTTCTTCACTGCCTGCTGTACCTGCATGCTTACTTTCATAGACTGATGAACAAGGACCCCCAGATCCCGTTGGACTTCCCCTTTTCCCAACTTGACGCCATTTAGACAGTAATCTGCCTTCCTGTTCTTGCCACCAAAGTGGATAACCTCACATTAATCCGCATTAAACTGCATCTGCCACGCATCTGCCCACTCCCCCAACCTGTCCAAGTCCCCCTGCATCCTCATAGCATCCTCCTCACAGTCCACACTGCCACCCAGCTTTGTGTCGTCTGCAAATCTGCGAGTGTTGCTTTGAATCCCTTCATCCAGATCATTGTACCCCAATGGCTCACAACCATGTTTGTCTTTTATTTCTTTCAGGAAAATACAACTGAGGAGCTGAGGTACGTGATTTTCTCCAAAAAGTAAGTCAGTAAGTTCATTGGCCAAGTATTCACATACAAGGAATCTGCCTTGGTGCTCCGCCCGCAAGTAACAACATGACACACAGCGACAGTTACGAATGACTCAGAATACACTAAACATTAATAATAATAAGACATGAATGATAAAACACCGTTGACCAAGCACGTGAACCAACAAAATACCAGATCAAAGGGAGGCTACAGATCGTTGGCTGTTGAGTAGAGCAACTACCCGTGGATTAAAACTGTTGTTATGTCTGGCGGCTGTGGCAGCTTTGACAGTCCGGAGTCGCCTTCCAGAGGGAAGTGATTCAAAGAGTTTGTGGCCAGGGTGAGAGGGGTCAGGGATGATCTCGCCCGCTGGCTTCCTGGCCCTCGCAGCGTACAGTTCGTCAATGGGGGGGGGGAAGGTTGCAGCCAATAACCATCTCAGCCGATCGGACGATTCGCTGCAGCCTCCGGGTGTGGTGCTTGGTGGCCGAGCCAAACCAGACCGTGATGGAGAAGGTGAGGACAGACTCTACGATGGCCGTGTAGAATTGGACCATGTGGCAGATTGTGCTTCCTCCGCTGCCGCAGGAAGTGCATCCTCTGTTGGGCCGTTTTGACTGTGGAGTGGATGGTGGCCCCCCCACTTAAGGTCCTTGGAGATGATGGTTCTGATGTGACTGTGGTGTTGTTGATGGTGAGTGGGGTGGGGTGAGGGGAGGGGGAGCTCTCCTAAAGTCTACAACCATTGCCACTGTCTGAAGAGCGTTGAGCTCCAGGTTGATGCTACCCTCGACAGACTGAGGTGCTTCTGTTGTTCCCTCCAGGGGGGCCAGTTGTGTGTTCCTCATCCCTGCTATCGACCCTGCGATAGATTTGAGGGGTTGTACCCAGGCACGTGCCGTGAGTAATTACTCAGGGTAGGCACTCAGTCCGCTTTAAACAAAAATCAAACCGCGCATGCGAAGATTGCTCTCTCCGTTAAATAAATTAAAAGACAGTGACATTTCAATTTGCCCTTCCTAGGCTTCCTAGTCCTAGACCAATTGGGGAACAGTTCCTTTCACAGCGTGTGGAGAGTCTGTGCCAGGGGTAAAGTCGTGGGGAGGGCACGAGTGTTGACAAGGAGGGTGTCGGGGACACTGCCAGTAACTCACTCACTCACCGCTGCCGCAGCTCTCCGGGCGCGAAGCCACGCACTGTAGCTGGGGATAGAAGCAGCTCGGGGAGCTGCGAGCGGCCGCCGGGGCCCGACAGCAGAACCGGCTGCCCCTTGAGCGCCTTCTGCCGGCCCGCTCACCTTTGGTGTCCAGAGTGTACAAGCCCAGCCGCTCCATTCTCTCAGCGTATGACAGTCTCGCCATCCCGGGAATTAACCCAGTGAACCTACGCTGCACTCCCTCAATAGCAAGAATGTCCTTCCTCAAATTAGGGGACCAAAACTGCACACAATACTCCAGGTGTGGTCTCACTAGGGCCCTGTACAACTGCAGAAGGACCTCTTTGCTCCTGTACTCAACTCCTCTTGTTATGAAGGCCAACAGGCCACAACTGCCCACAATACTCCAGGTGTGGTCTCACTAGGGCCCTGTACTACTGCAGAAGGACCTCTTTGCTCCTGTACTCAACTCCTCTTGTTATAAAGGCCAACAAGGCAAAACTGCACGCAATACTCCAGGTGTGGTCTCACTAGGGCCCTGTACAACTGCAGAAGGACCTCTTTGCTCCTGTACTCAACTCCTCTTGTTATAAAGGCCAACAGGGCAAAACTGCACACAATACACCAGGTGTGGTCTCACTAGGGCCCTGTACAACTGCAGAAGGACCTCTTTGCTCCTATACTCAACTCCTCTTGTTATGAAGGCCAACAGGCCAAAACTGCACACAATACTCCAGGTGTGGTCTCACTAGGGCCCTGTACAACTGCAGAAGGACCTCTTTGCTCCTATTAACTCTATCCTACACACACACTGGGGACAATTTACATCCATACCAAGCCAATTATCCCACAAACCTGTACGTCTTTGGAACGTGGGAGGGAACCGGGGAACCCGGCGAAAACCCACGCAGGTCACGGGGAGAACGTGCAAACTCCGTACAGACAGCGCCCGTAGTCGGGATGGAACCCGGGCCTCTGGCGCCCCGGAATGTTCTAAATCCAGGGGCGACATCTGGGTGTGGTGCGCCCTGTCACAAGCTGACACCACTTCACATCAACGACAGCGATGTGGAGGTGGTCAGTAGCACTAAGTCCCTGGGGGTGCAGATCACTAACAGTCTGACCCGGTCGAATAACATCTCATCAACAGTTAAGAGAGCGCGGCGGCGGTTGTACTTTCTGCGCCGGATGAGAAGAGCTCACCTCCCCCATCCCGTCCTCACCACTTTCTACAGGGGCACCATAGAGAGTATTCTGACCAGCTGTATCTCTGTCTGGTTTGGGGACTGTAGAGCCTCCGACTGGAAGTCCGTGCAGAGAGTGGTGAGGACAGCGGATAAAATCATCGGGACCTCTCTCCCCTCAATGGGGGATATTGCGACCAAACGCTGCGTGTCTAAGGCCAGCAGTATTATAAAAGACCCCACACATCGATCTCCATCACGGACTGTTCACTCTGCTGCCATCGGGCAAAAGATATCGCAGCATAAGGAGCAGAACATCAAGGTTCTGCAACAGCTTCTTCCCACGAGCCGTCAGACTCCTGAATGCCATGTAATGGGCTGCCAACGTCGTCCATGTATCCTTTTATCCATGCCTATCCTCCTGTTAATTTATCGTGTTGCACAGGGAGCCAAATGCAACGGGATTTCGTTTGGAAATGCACAAATGAAAAGATGTCCGAGTCGCTCAGTTTTATTCACAGATCTATTGGTTCACTTCCAGACCCAATCACCGTCTCTAACTTTGCATGGATACGAAAGGGATGGGGGCCAAACGCTGGCAGGCGGGACCAGTGTAGATGGGGCAGCATGGGCAGGTTGGGCTGAAGGAAGGGCCCGTTTCCACACTGTATCACTCTGTGACTAGTGTAGATGGGACATGTTGGCCGGTGTGGGCAAGTTGGGCTGAAGGAAGGGCCTGTTTCCACACTGGATCACTCTGTGACTAGTGTAGATGGGGCATGTTGGCCGGTGTGGGCAAGTTGGGCCACAGGAAGGGCCTGTTTCCACACTGTATCACTCTGTGACTAGTGTAGATGGGGCATGTTGGCCGGTGTGGGCAAGTTGGGCTGAAGGAAGGGCCTGTTTCCACACTGGATCACTCTGTGACTAGTGTAGATGGGGCATGTTGGCCGGTGTGGGCAAGTTGGGCTGAAGGAAGGGCCTGTTTCCACACTGTATCACTCTGTGACTAGTGTAGATGGGGCATGTTGGCCGGTGTGGGCAAGTTGGGCCGCAGGAAGGTCCTGTTTCCACACTGTATCCCTCTGTGACTAGTGTAGATGGGGCATGTTGGCCGGTGTGGGCAAGTTGGGCTGAAGGAAGGGCCTGTTTCCACACTGTATCACTCTGTGACTAGTGTAGATGGGGCATGTTGGCCGGTGTGGGCAAGTTGGGCTGAAGGAAGGGCCTGTTTCCACACTGGATCACTCTGTGACTAGTGTAGATGGGGCATGTTGGCCGGTGTGGGCAAGTTGGGCCGAAGGAAGGGCCTGTTTCCACACTGTATCACTCTGTGACTAGTGTAGATGGGGCATGTTGGCCGGTGTGGGCAAGTTGGGCCGAAGGAAGGGCCTGTTTCCACACTGGATCACTCTGTGACTAGTGTAGATGGGGCATGTTGGCCGGTGTGGGCAAGTTGGGCCGCAGGAAGGGCCTGTTTCCACACTGTATCACTCTGTGACTAGTGTAGATGGGGCATGTTGGCCGGTGTGGGCAAGTTGGGCCGCAGGAAGGGCCTGTTTCCACACTGTATCACTCTGTGACTCTGTCGGACATCGCAAACGTTATCGAGCTTGAGGTGACGTATGCCGTTTTTTCTGTTAACTCTCTCATCTTCCAGTGACGAGGAATACCACCCCAAGATAGCGGAGGGCAGTCTGACGCTGGGAGCCTATCAAGGGCCCACTCAGTATCGAGTGTGGAGGCATGTCATTGACTTCATTAATCCCAGTAAGTACATACAAGGAACTGCAGGTGCTGGGAGACAAAGTAGACACAAGGTAGGGTGGAGGAACTCAGTGGGTCAGCTGGCATATATGTCTGAGGAAGGGCCTCCGCCCGAAACATCACCCCTTCAATAGACAATACACAATAGGTGCAGGAGTAGAGGCCATTCGGCCCTTCCAGCCAGCACCGCCATTCAATGTGATCATGGCTGATCATCCCCAATCAGTTCCCCGTTCCTGCCTTCTCCCCATATCCCCTGACTCCGCTATCTTTAAGAGCCCTATCTAGCTCTCTCTTGAACGTGCATCCAGAGAACCGGCCTCCACCGCCCTCTGAGGCAGAGAATTCCACAGACTCACAACTCTCTGTGAGAAAAAGTGTTTCCTCGTCTCCGTTCTGAATGGCCGACCCCTTATTCTTAAACTGTGCCTGCACAACAGGCTGGAGACACTCAGTGGGTGCAGCAGCATCTAAGGAGCGAAGGGGATAGGCGACGTTTCGGGTCGAGACCCAGGCCCCTGGTTCCGGACTCCCCCAACATCGGGAACATGTTTCCTGCCTCTAGCGTGTCCAAACCCTTAACAATCTTATATGTTTCAATGAGATCCCCTCTCATCCTTCTAAACTCCAGAGTGTACAAGCCCAGCCGCTCCAATCTCTCAGCGTATGACAGTCCCGCCATCCCGGGAATTAACCTGGTGAACCTACGCTGGGCTCCCTCAATAGCAAGGATGTCCTTCCTCAAATTAGGGGACCAGAACTGCACACAGTATCTTTGTCTTTCAATCTCTGTCCCACTGCCTCCCATTTTAAGAAGGGTCTCGACCCGAAACGTCACCCATTCCTTCTCTCCACAGACGCTGTCTGACCCGCTGAGTTACTCCAGCACTCTGTGGAACGTCACCTATCCATGTTCCCCACAGATGCTGCCTGACCCACTGAGTTACTCCAGCACTCTGTGAAACGTCACCTATCCATGTTCTCCACAGATGCTGCCTGACCCGCTGAGTTACTCCAGCACTCTGTGAAACGTCACCTATCCATGTTCCCCACAGATGCTGCCTGACCCGCTGAGTTACTCCAGCACTCTGTGAAACGTCACCTATCCATGTTCCCCACAGATGCTGCCTGACCCGCTGAGTTACTCCAGCGCTCTGTGAAACGTCACCTATCCGTGTTCTTCACACAGACGCTGCCCGACCCGCTGAGTTACTCCAGCACTCTGTGAAACGTCACCTATCCGTGTTCTCCACAGACGCTGCCCGACCCACTTGCATCTGTGGTGCAAGTGGATTGGTGACATTTTGGGTTGGGACCCTTCTTCAACCTGATTGTGGGGGTGGGGGTGGTTGTTGGGGGGAGAAACTGGAAGGGAAGGGGGGGGGAAGGGGGTGCAGGACAAACTCTGGTGAGTGAAAGGTGGACAAAATGTGTAAGAAAAAACTGCAGATGCTGGTAAAATCGAAGGCGGACTCAAAATGCTGGAGTAACTCAGCGGGACGGGCAGCGCCTCTGGAGAGAAGGAATGGGCGACGTTTCGGGTCGAGACTGATGTCGGGGGAGCGGGCGGGACAGAGATAGAATGTAGTCGGGGACAGGAAGATTGGTGGGAAAACTGGGAATGGGGAGAGAGGGAATGCCTGGGCTATCTGAAGTTGGAGCAGTCAATGTTCGTACCGCTGGGGTGTGGACTACCCAAGCAAAATATGAGGGGCTGCTCCTCCAATTTGCGGTGGGCCTCACTCTGGCCGTGGAGGAGGCCCGGGACTGAAACCGGGTCAGATTGGGATTGGGAATGGGAGGGGGAGTGGAAGTGCTGGGCCGCCGGGAGATCAGGTTGGTTATTGCGGACCGAGCGGAGGTGTTGGGCCAAGCGATCGCCGAGCCTACGCTTGGTCTCACCGATATAGATCAGCTGGCATCTAGAGCAGCGGATGCAGTAGATGAGGTTGGAGGAGGTGCAGGGGAACCTCTGCCTCACCTGGAAAGACCGCTTGGGCCCTTGGATGGAGTCGGGGCGGGAGGCAAAGCGACAAGTGTGGCATCTCCTGCGGTTGCGAGGGTAAGTGCCCGGGGAGGGGGTGGTGCGGGAGGGAAGGGACGAATTGACCAGGGAGTTACGGAGGGAACGGTCTCTGCGGAAAGTCAGACGGGGAGGAGATGGGAAGATGTGGCCAGTGGTGGGATCCCGTTGGAGGTGGGGAAAATGTCGGAGGATTATCTGTTGTACGCGTCTATATGTCAGTTGTATATTTCATAACAAGAGGATTTCAGTACAGGAGCAAAGAGGTTCTTCTGCAGCTGTACAGGGCTCTGGTGAGACCACATCTGGAGTATGGTGCACAGTTT
The DNA here is from genome assembly GCA_963514005.1 of Raja brachyura. The sequence goes on along the minus strand of CAUPSL010001574.1, from coordinate 6,551 downwards.
TGGTCTCCTAATTTGAGGAAGGACATCCTTGTGATCGAGGCAGTGCAGCGTAGGTTCACCAGATCGATCCCTGGGATGGCGGGGCTGTCATATGAGGAAAGATTGAAAAGACTAGGCTTGTATTCACTGGGGTTTAGAAGGATGAGGGGGGGGATCTTATAGAAACATATAACATTATAAAGGGGGGGGGGTTACACAAAATGCTGGAGAAACTCAGCGGGTGCAGCAGCATCTGAGGAGCGAAGGAGATAGGCGACGTTTCGGGTCGAGACCCTTCTTCAGATTTATAAAAGGACTGGACAAGCTAGATGCAGGAAACTCTTACCCAATGTTGGGCGAGTCCGGAACCAGGGGCCGCACACAGTCTTAGAATAAAGGGGAGGCCATTTAAGACTGAGGTGAGGACAAACTTTTCCACCCAGAGAGTTGTGAATCTGTGGAATTCCCTGCCACAGAGGGCAGTGGAGGCCAAGTCACTGGATGGGTTTAAGAGAGGGTTAGATAGAGCTCTAGGGGCTGGTGGAGTCAAGGGATACGGGGAGAAGGCAGGCACGGGTTATTGATTGGGGGACAGATCAGCCATGATCACAGTGAATGGCGGTGCTGGCTGGAAGGGCCGAATGGCCTCCTCCTGCACCTAGTGTCCATGTTTCTATGAGATTGTGTGTGTGTTATAAATGAGTATTTTTCTTTCCTAGACTGCAGGCCGCCAATGAAAGGATATCCCGAGTGATTCACAAGAAGACGCTTGGAAAACCACAGCGACATCACGGAGGAAGGAACTGCAGATGCTGGTTTAAACCGGAGATAGACACAGAGTGCTGGAGTAACTCAGCGGCCCAGGCAGCATCTTAGATCAGCTTAGCTTCGAGATACATCTAGGGTTGCCAACTGTCCCATGTTAGCCAGGACGTCCCATATATATTGGGCTAAGTTGGTTTAGAAACATAGAAACATAGACAATAGGTGCAGGAGGAGGCCATTCGGCCCTTCCAGCCTGCACCGCCATTCATTCATTCACATGGCTGATCATCCCCAATCAATAACCCGTGCCTGCCTTCTCCCCATATCCCTTGACTCCACCAGCCCCTAGAGCTCTATCTAACTCTCTCTTAAATCCATCCAGTGACTTGGCCTCCACTGCCCTCTGTGGCAGGGAACTCCACAGATTCACAACTCTCTGGGTGGAAAAGATTTTCCTCACCTCAGTCTTAAATGACCTCCCCTTTATTCTAAGACTGTGTGTGGCCCCTGGTTCTGGACTCGCCCAACATTGGGAACATTTTTCCTGCATCTAGCTTGTCCAGTCCTTTGATAATTGTATATGTTTCAATAAGATCCCCCCCCTCATCCTTCTAATCTCCAGTGAATACTGGTCTCCAAATCTGAGGAAGGACATTATTGCCATAGAGGGAGTGCAGTGAAGGTTCACCAGACTGATTCCTGGGATGTCAGGACTGTCTTATGAACAAAGACTGCATAGACTCGGTTTATACTCTCTAGAATTTAGGAGATTGAGAGGGGATCTTATAGAAACTTACAAAATTCTTAAGGGGTTGGACAGGCTAGATGCAGGAAGATTGTTCCCGATGTTGGGGAGGTCCAGGACAAGGGGTCACAGCTTAAGGATAAGGGGGAAATCCTTTAGGACCGAGATGAGAAGGACTTTTTTCACACAGAGAGAGTGGTGGGTCTCTGGAACTCTCTGCCACAGAGGGTAGTTGAGGCCAGTTCTTTGGCTATATTCAAGAGGGAGTTAGATGTGGCCCTTGTGGCTAAGGGGATCAGAGGGTATGGAGAGAAGGCAGGTACGGGATACTGAGTTGGATGATCAGCCATGATCCTAGGGGAAAGTAAATGGTCGGCACGGACTGGAAGGGCCGAGAAGGCCTGTTTCCGTGCTGTAATTGTTATATGGTTATATTGAATGGCGGTGCAGGCTCGAAGGGCCGAATGGCCTCCTCCTGCAGCTATTGTCTATGTCTCCAAGTTTCTAATACAAGCCTAGTCTTTTCAATCTTTCCTCATATGACAGTCCCGCCATCCCAGGGATCGATCTGGTCAACCTACGCTGCACTGCCTCAATCACAAGGATGTCCTTCCTCAAATTAGGAGACCAAAACTGTACACCATACTCCAGATGTGGTCTCACCAGAGCCCTGTACAACTGCAGAAGAACATCTTTACTCCTGTACTGAAATCCTCTTGTTATGAAGGCCAGCATTCCATGAGCTTTCTTCACTGCCTGCTGTACCTGCACGCCAACTTTCAGTGACCGGTGTACAAGGACACCCAGGTCTCGCTGTACCTCCCCCTTACCTAACCTAACCCCATTGAGATAATAATCTGCCCCCTTGTCTTTGCCGCCAAAGTGGAGAACCTCACATGTATCTATATTATACTGCATCTGCCACGCATCTGCCCGCTCACTCAACCTGTCCAGGTCACCCTGCAACCTCCTACTCATTAAGAGCCCTATCTAGCTCTCCCTTGAACCGGCCTCCACCGCCCTCTGAGGCAGAGAATTCCACAGACTCACCACTCTCTGTGTGAAAAAGTGTTTCCTCGTCTCCGTTCTAAGTGGCCGACCCCTTATTCTTAAACTGTGTGTGTGGCCCCTGGTTCTGGACTCCCCCAACATCGGGAACAAGTTTCCTGCCTCTAGCGTGTCCAAGCCCTTAACAATCTTATATGTTTCAATGAGATCCCCTCTCATCCTTCTAAACTCCAGAGTGTACAAGCCCAGCCGCTCCATTCTCTCAGCGTATGACAGTCCCGCCATCCCGGGAATTAACCTGGTGAACCTACGCTGGGCTCCCTCAATAGCAAGAATGTCCTTCCTGAAATTAGGGGACCAAAACTGCACACAATACTCCAGGTGTGGTCTCACTAGGGCCCTGTACAACTGCAGAAGGACCTCTTTGCTCCTGTACTCGACTCCTCTTGTTATGAAGGCCAACAGGGCCAGAACTGTACACAATACTCCAGGTGTGGCCCCACCAGAGCCCTGTACAACTGCAGAAGGGCATCTTTGCTCCTGTACTCGACTCCTCTTGTTATGAAGGCCAACAGGCCAGAACTGTACACCATACTCCAGGTGTGGTCTCACCAGGGCCCTGTACAACTGCAGAAGGACCTCTTTGCTCCTAGACTCAACTCCTCTTGTTATGAAGGCCAACAGGCCAAAACTGCACACAATACTCCAGGTGTGGTCTCACCAGAGCCCTGTACAACTGCAGAAGGACCTCTTTGCTCCTAGACTCGACTCCTCTTGTTATGAAGGCCAACAGGCCAGAACTGTACACAATACTCCAGGTGTGGTCTCACTAGGGCCCTGTACAACTGCAGAAGGACCTCTTTGCTCCTAGACTCGACTCCTCTTGTTATGAAGGCCAACAGGCCAGAACTGCACACAATACTCCAGGTGTGGCCTCACCAGGGCCCTGTACAACTGCAGAAGGACCTCTTTGCTCCTAGACTCGACTCCTCTTGTTATGAAGGCCAACAGGCCAGAACTGTACACAATACTCCAGGTGTGGCCCCACCAGAGCCCTGTACAACTGCAGAAGGCCGTCAATAAAGTGACATGTGTACATTCGCCAAGTGAGTTACGTGTTTTTTTGATTGTCATCTTTACCGGGGACTGGAAGAATTCTGTTCTTTTTTCATATCGCTTGACAAGTAGTTGAGCTCCAGGGCACAACACAGAAGCGGACTGAAAGACACAATGTCGGATCTATGGGATTTGTTGCCACAGGCGGCAGTGGCGGCCACGTCCTTGGGCATTTCTGAAGCTGCACATGGATACGTTCTTGATTAGCTGGGGCGTCAAAGATTGGGGGAAGAGGGCAGGGGAATGGGATTGACAGACAATGGACAATCAGGTGGAGCAGTAGGCCGTTCGGCCCTTCGAGCCAGCACCGCCATTCAATTAAGACTGTTAAGGGCTTGGACACGCTAGAGGCAGGAAACACGTTCCCGATGTTGGGGGAGTCTTTAGAATGAGGGGTCGGCCCTAGTGAGACCACACCTGGAGTATTGTGTGCAGTTTTGGCCCTGTTGGCCTTCATAACAAGAGGAGTCGAGTCTAGGAGCAAAGAGGTCCTTCTGCAGTTGTACAGGGCCCTAGTGAGACCACACCTGGAGTATTGTGTGCAGTGTTGTCCTGTTGGCCTTCATAACAAGAGGAGTTGAGTACAGGAGCAAAGAGGTCCTTCTGCAGTTGTACAGGGCCCTAGTGAGACCACACCTGGAGTATTGTGTGCAGTTTTGTCCTGTTGGCCTTCATAACAAGAGGAGTTGAGTACAGGAGCAAAGAGGTCCTTCTGCAGTTGTACAGGGCCCTAGTGAGACCACACCTGGAGTATTGTGTACAGTTTTGGTCCCCTAATTTGAGGAAGGACATTCTTGCTATTGAGGGAGTGCAGCGTAGGTTCACCAGGTTAATTCCCGGGATGGCGGGACTGTCATATGCTGAGAGAATGGAGCGGCTGGGCTTGTATACTCTGGAGTTTAGAAGGATGAGAGGGGATCTTATTGAAATATATAAGATTGTTAAGGGCTTGGACACGCTAGAGGCAGGAAACATGTTCCCGATGTTGGGGGAGTCCAGAACCAGGGGCCACACACAGTTTAAGAATAAGGGCTAAGCCATTTAGAACGGAGACACGGAAACCTAATCTGAGGAAAGACATTCTTGCCATAGAGGGAGTACGGAGAAGGTTCACCAGACTGATTCCTGGGATGGCAGGACTTCCATATGAAGAAAGACTGGATAGACTTGGCTTGTACTCGCTAGAATTTAGGAGATTGAGGGGGGATCTTATAGAGATTTACAAAATTCGTAAGGGGTTGGACAGGCTAGATGCAGGAAGATTGTTCCCGATGTTGGGGAGGTCCAGGACAAGGGGTCACAGTTTAAGGATAAGGGGGAAGACTTTTAGGACCGAGATGAAAAAACATTTTTCACACAGGGAGTGGTGGGTCTCTGGAACTCTCTGCCACAGAGGGTAGTTGAGGCCAGTTCATTGGCTATATTTAAGAGGGAGTTAGATGTGGCCCTTGTGGCTAAAGGGATCAGGGGGTATGGAGAGAAGGCAGGTACGGGATACCGAGTTGGATGATCAGCCATGATCACATTGAATGGCGGTGCAGGCTCGAAGGGCCGAATGGCCTACTCCTGCACCTATTTTCTATGATTCTATGAAACACTTTTTCTCACAGAGAGTTGTGAGTCTGTGGAATTCTCTGCCTCAGAGGGCGGTGGAGGCCGGTTCTCTGGAGGCTTTCACGAGAGAGCTAGATAGGGCTCTTGAAGATAGCGGAGTCAGGGGATATGGGGAGAAGGCAGGAACGGGGAACTGATTGGGGATGATCAGCCATGATCACAGTGAAAGGCGGTGCTGGCTGGAAGGGCCGAATGGCCTCCACCTGCACCTGTTGTCTGTTGTCAACGTGATCATGGCTCTATCTAGCTCTTTCTTGAAGGCATCCAGAGAATTGGTCACCACCCGCCCTCTGAGGCAGGGAATTCCACAGACTCACCACTCTCTGTGAGAAAAAAAGTGTTTCCTCGTCTCCGTTCCAAATCCTTCGCTCCACAGACGCTGCCTCAACACCCGCCGAGTTCCTCCAGCGGTTTTTTGTCTCCCTTCGATTTTCCCCAGCACCTGCAGTTCTCCCTGAAGCCAGACCGCACTTGCAGCCTCGACCATCCATCGCAGTCCATCCATGATGAATTTTATTAGTTAAAAATGTCAATAACATTACATTTAAACGCATGTACATCTATTAACACATTGCTTGTGCAAACCAAAGGGTCCAGGGGCACAAGTGCAATAAGTGCAGGTATTATTCACCCCTCCCCCCTCTCCATAGTTGAGGTGCGGGCAGGGGGGGGGTGGCGAGGGCAGGCGACGTGATTCGGGACATCCAGCCATCAGTAGCATTTCTCTACGCTGGCCGCATTGGGCGGGAACGTCCGATGGGGTCACTTTGGAAGGTTGCGTGCTCTTCTGGGGATTTGACCGGGGGGGGGGGTAGAAACCAGCGGCCAGGGTTCCGGGGGAGGGGGGGGGGCAGGGAGGGGAGGGGTGGTCCCGACAATCCTCAGTCATCTCCCAGCCAAGCCAGTGGAAAGGCCAGATCTTGGTGCGAGCCCAGGTGGGCAAGGTGGGCAGGCCTGTTGGCCAACTCGAGTGGGACTTTGTCTGTGGTCACCTTGACCTATTGGCCAACGCTGGGGCCAACGGGGTCAATGGTCACTCCAGTGGGACTTTGTCTGTGGTCACCTTGACCTATTGGCCAACGCTGGGGCCAACGGGGGTCAAGGGTCACTCCAGTGGGACTTTGTCTGTGGTCACCTTGACCTATTGGCCAACGCTGGGGCTAACGGGGTCAATGGTCACTCCAGTGGGACTTTGGCCTCAATCTCCTTGACCTATTGGCCAACGCTGGGGCCAACGGGGTCAATGGTCACTCCAGTGGGACTTTGTCTGTGGTCACCTTGACCTATTGGCCAACGCTGGGGCCAACGGGGTCAAGGGTCACTC
>CAUPSL010001573.1:27500-31937 GCA_963514005.1 Raja brachyura | reverse complement strand
GCCGAAGGGCCTGTTTCGGTGCTGTGTGACTCTGCGACCAGGAGGCCTGGATGTCACAGGCCTGAAGGACGACAGTATAACTCTATGAGTCTACTGGACTAAGTCCCAGCTTCACACGAGAGGGCTGCTCACCAACGCAATATTCCACCTGGGCCAGTCCAAGTTCTCAACGTTCCGCCAACCACATGTCATTTCATCCGCATGCTTACTAATCGCATCTCTGACATTCCGCCTGATGTTGGCCACGTCTACCTCATGGGCAAATTCATAGGACCGACCCCCTGTAGCACACGGCTGGTCACGTTACACTTTCGAGACACGGCGCGGAAACAGGCCCTTCGGCCCACCGAGTCCGCGCCGACCAGCGATCCCCCGCTTACACTAGCAATGTTACAAAACCCACCTTCAGCGGCGCTTTACTTCTGCCACTGGCCGTGTGCTCAACTTTGGCGCCTTCGAGAGGGGGGCGGGGGGGGGGGCGGGGGTGTTAAAATGCGGTGTTTCTCCTACCTGCCCTAAATATATTTTCTTGGAGTGTAAGCTTTTGCTGAAGAACTGCTCCGACTGCCATTCTGTGATTTTTTTTTTTTAAATCGCCCCGACAAGTTCAGCGCTGGAGTAAGTTAAAAATCAGTTTCTAAAGCCGTCGACACCGACAACGGGACAGATTTCACGTAAGGGACAGGTAAAGTGAAAGCCGTTTATTTTATGTATAAAAGTGCTTCTTAAGCTGCCGTTAATCCACATTTCACGTTGCCAAACGGTGATTCATTCCCCATACGAACCGGCAGTATTTTTCCTGCCGATATGGGGTTTAAATCCACCGCAAACCGCAACGTTCCAATCCATCGCGTTCCACAAAATCCCACTCGCAAGATGATTTAAATGGCCATTAATTTACGGGAATTAACCACTAAATTCCTTCCATTTGGCCCAGAAATTCATGACAATGAGATTTAAAAATCATGTTATATTGTGGATTATTGTGTGAATGTTATTTGGACACTTAGGCTATTTAAAAATGTGAATCTTTTCTTAAGAAATGGATAGATGTTTAGATCTAGTAATTGAATTTTGTAATTAGCTACAATTGGGTAACGAACTAATTATATGCTTTAATTTCAGGTCATCCAAGTAAGGTTGTTTAATATTTATTTCAGAATGCTTCAATCTATAATAACTGAAAATTTCATTGAGTTCTCTTAATTTTTAAGAAAGTTATGGGCTTTTAACTGTTCTAGATCACAGCTTTTGAGTTCAGTCAATTGAAAGGCAATGGGGAACAAGATGCTAATTTCCGAGTATGAAAATGGCCATAACTTTCTTAATACTGAAGATATGAAAGTGAATTAGGTGTCAAATTAAACTTCTTTTTATGCTTTATCTGATGGGATAAATTGCAGATTTTTTAAATCTCAACATTCTGTAACGTTTGCTACTCACATTAGTTTAGTTTGGAGATGCAGCGCGGAAACAGGCCCTTCGGCCCTTTGATTCCACACCGGCCAGCGATCACCCCGCGCACTAGCACTATCCTACACACGGGTTAAGCTTAGTTTATTGTCACGTGTACCGAGGTACGTTGAAACGACCGGTCAGCGGAAAGCCAATACAGGATTACAACCCAGGCAATTGTTTTTGCGCAGAGAATGGTTAACATTTGGAATGTGCTGCCCAGTGGGACTGACATAGATGGGGCATCTTGGTGGGCATGGACCAGTTGGGCCGAAGGGCCTGTTTCCGCTCAGTGTGACTATGACACAGTTGGGCCGAAGGGCCTGTTTCCGTGCTGTGTGTATCTGTGACACAGTTGGGCCGAAGGGCCTGTTTCCGTGCTGTGTGTATCTGTGACACAGTTGGTCCGAATGGCCTGTTTCCGTGCTGTGTGACTCTGTCGCACATCCCAGGGCACTCAAGGAGGTGGCCCAAGAAATCGTGGATGCATTGGTGATCATTCTCCAATGTTCTCTCGACTCTGGGTCAGTTCCTGTGGACTGGAGGGTAGCCAATGTAACCCCACTTTGTCAGAAAGGAGGGAGAGAGAAAACGGGGAATTATAGACCAGTTGGCCTGACATCGGTCGTGGGGAAAAGCCTTGAGTCGGTTGTTAAAGGTGTTACAGCAGCGCATTTGGATAGCTGTAACAGGATCGGTCAAAGTCAGTATGGAGTTACGAAGGGGAAATCATGCTTGACCAATCTTCTGGAATTTTTTGAGGATGTGACAAGTAGACTAAGGATAAGGGAGAGCCTGTGGATGTGGGGTATCTGGACTTTCAAAAAACCTTTGGCAAGAGGTTTGGCCCACACTAGAGTTTAGTGCGCAAAATTAGAGCACATGGTATTGGGGGTGGGGTATTGATATGGATAGAGAACTGGTTGGCAGGCCGGAAGCAAAGAGTAGGAATTAACGGGCCCTTTCCAGAATGGCAGGCAGTGACTAGTGGGGAGCCGCAAGGCTCGGTGCTGGGACCCCAGTTATTTACAATATATATTAACGATTTAGACGAGGGAATTAAATGTCCCATCTCCAAGTTTGCGGATGACACAAAGCTGTGTGACGGTGAGTGTGAGCCGCGAGGAGGATGCTATGAGGCTGCAGGGTGACTTGGATAAGTTGGGCGAGTGGGCAGATGCAGTATAATGTGGATAAATGTGAGGTTGTCCACTCTGATGGCAAGAACAGGAAGGCTTGATTGTTATCTGAATGGTGTCAGATTAGGAGAAGGGGAGATGCAACGAGACCTGGGTGTCCTTGCACATCAGTCGCTGAAAGTAAGCATGCAGGTAGAGCAGGCAGTGAAGAAAGATAATGGCATGTTGGCCTTCATTGCAAGAGGATTTCAGTTTAGGAGCAAGGATGTCCTCCTGCAGTTGTACAGGGCCCTAATGAGACCACACCAACTTCTCGTTTGACTCCTCCCATTTCCTCCAAACACAAGGCGTAGCTATGGGCACACGCATGGGCCCTAGCTACGCCTGCCTCTTTGTCGGGCACGTCGAACAATCTTTGTTCTTGGCGTACCAGGGCCCCACCCCCGACCTTTACCTCCGTTACATTGACGACTGCTTTGGTGTCACCTCCTGCACCCACGCAGAACTGACTGACTTTATCCATTTCACCACCAACTTCCATCCGGCACTCAAATATACTTGGACCATTTCCGACATTTCCCTACCATTGTTGACCTCACCATCTCTATTGCAGGTGACACACTCCTGACCGACATCCACTACAAACCAACTGACTCCCACAGCTACCTGGACTACTCTTCCTCCCACCCTGCTTCCTGTAAGGACTCCATCCCCTATTCCCAATTCCTCCGTTTACGCCGCATCTGCTCCCAGGATGACGTGTTCCACACCAGGTCATCGCAAATGTCCTCGTTCTTCAGAGAACGGGGTTTTCCCTCCCCCACTATCGATGAGGCTCGCACCTGGGTCTCCTCCATACCCCGCAACACTGCCCTCTCTCCCCATTCCCCCACTCACAACAAGGGCAGAGTCCCCCTGGTCCTCACCTTTCACCCCACCAGCCGGCACATACAACAGATAGTCCTCCGCCAGTTTCGCCACCTCCAACGTGACCCCTCCACTCGCCACATCTTCCCATCTCCGCCCCTGTCTGCCTTCTGCAAAGACCGCTCCCACCGCAACTCCCTTGTCAATTCTTCCCTTCCCTCCCGCTCCACCCCTTCCCCGGGCACTTTCCCTTGCAACCGCAAGAGATGCTACACTTGTCCCTACACCTCCCCCCTCCACTCCTTTCAGGGACCCAAGCAGTCATTCCAGGTCCGACAGAGGTTCACCTGCACCTCCTCCAACCTCATCTACTGCGTCCGTTGCTCCAGGTGCCAGCTGATCTACATCGGTGAGACCAAGCGGAGGCTGGGCGATCGTTTCGCCGAACACCTCCGCTCGGTCCGCAATAACCAACCCGACCTCCCGGTGGCTCAGCACTTCAACTCCCCCTCCCACTCCGTATTCGACCTCTCGGTCCTGGGCCTCCTCCACGGCCAGAGTGAGCAACACCGCAAGTTGGAGGAACAGCACCTCATATTCCGCTTGGGGAGTCTGCATCCTCTGGGCTTAAACATTGAATTTTCTCAATTCTGTTAACCCTGGCTGCCACCTCCCCCTCCCCACCTCTCCCTCAGCCCTCGGGCCCTGACATTCCTTCTCCATCTACCCCCCCCCCCCCCAGTCGCACTAGCTTCTCATTTTCACACCACAAACAGCTTACAATGGCCTGCTTCCTTTATCATCGATACTTTTTTGCATATCTTTCACTCATTGTTCCTTATCTCTCCACATCACTGTTTATATCTCTCGTTTCCCTGATCCCTGACCAGTCTGAAGAAGGGTCTCGACCCGAAACGTCGCCTATCTCCTTCGCTCCTTAGATGCTGCTGCACCCGCTGAGGTTCTCCAGCTTTTT
>CAUPSL010001573.1:0-17500 GCA_963514005.1 Raja brachyura | reverse complement strand
CCAGCGAGTACAAGCCGAGTCTATCCAGTCTTTCTTCATCTGGAAGTCCTGCCATCCCAGGAATCAGTCTGGTGAACCTTCTCTGTACTCCCTCGATGGCAAGAATGTACAAGCCGGGTCTATCCAGTCTAACCCCTGGACTCAATCTTCTAAGGAAGGGTTCAACTGGTCCGAAAAATGGCCCTGACATGAAACCTCACTTATCCAGATTCTCCACTAGTGGGAGAGTCTAGGACCAGAGGGCACAGCCTCAGAATTAAAGGACGTTCCTTTAGGAAGGAGATGAGGAGGAATTTCTGCAGCCAGAGGGCGGTGAATCTGTGGGATTCTTTGCCACAGACGGCTGTGGAGGCCACAAGTCAGTGGATATTTTTAAAAGCAGAGATAGATAGATTCTTGACTGGTGCGGGTGTCAGGGGTTATGGGGAGAAGGCAGGGGAATGGGGTTCAGAGGGAGGGAGCGATAGATCAGCCGTGATTGAATGGCGGAGTGGATTTGATGGGCCGAATGGCCTGATTCTGCTCCTATCCCTAATGGCATTATGGTGTTCTCCAGGGAAGTTGCCTGGCCCGCTGAGTTACTCCAGCACTTTGTGTCTTTTCACTTGGGTACGGGACACGCGGCAGCTGCAGTTCCTCGCGCCCCTGTTATCGTCCCTGCGATTACCATCGCATCCTCGCTCCTGGTTTTCCCTTTTACGGCCTCATAGAAACATAGACAAATAGGTGCAGGAGGGGGCCATTCGGCCCTTCGAGCCAGCACCGCCATTCACTGCGATCACGGCTGATCATCCTCAATCAGTAACCCCGTTCCTGCCTTCTCCCCATATCCCCTGACTCCGTTAGCCCCAAGAGCTAAATCTAACTCTCTATTGAAAACATCCAGTGAATCGGCCTCCGCTGCCGTCTGTGGCAGAGAATTCCTGGGATGTCAGGACTTTCATATGAGGAAAGATTGGATAGACTCGGCTTGTACTCGCTGGAATTTAGAAGATTGAGGGGGGGATCTTATAGAAACTTACAAAATTCTTAAGGGGTTGGACAGGCTAGATGCTGGAAGATTGTTCCCGATGTTGGGGAAGTCCAGGACAAGGGGTCACAGCTTAAGGATAAGGGGGAATTCCTTTAGGACCGAGATGAGGAAAACATTCTTTACACAGAGAGTGGTGGGTCTGTGGAATTCTCTGCCACAGAGGGTAGTTGAGGCCAGTTCATTGGCTATATTTAAGAGGGAGTTAGATGTGGCCCTTGTGGCTAAAGGGATCAGGGGGTATGGAGAGAAGGCAGGTACGGGATACTGAGTTGGATGATCAGCCATGATCACATTGAATGGCGGTGCAGGCTCGAAGGGCCGAATGGCCTCTACTCCTGCACCTATTTTTCTATATTTCTATGTTTCTAATTCAAGGGTCTCGACCCGAAACGTCGCCTATCCCCTTCGCTCCTCAGATGCTGCTGCACCCGCTGAGTTACTCCAGCTTTTTGTGTAACCCGCAGATTCACAGCTCTCTGGGTGAAAAAGATTTTCCTCACCTCAGTCCGAAACGGCCGGTGACCCCTTATTCTTAACTTGTGTGACCCCTGGTTCTGGACTCCCCACCCCCCTAACAGGGGGAACATTTTTCCTGCCTGTCCAATCCTTTAAGAATTTTAAATGATTCTATAAGATCCCCTCTCGTCCGTCCAAAGTCCAGTGAATACAAGCCCAGTCGCTCGCTATCTACGCCACTCCCTCCCAGGGAACGGACGGGCCCCCGATAGGATGCAGGCGGAGGCCTCTCTCTGTGCTTTGTGCATTTCAGTCTTGCCTGCAGGCCAGTTTTCGAGAGCCTTGTTGTTGCCTTCGAGATCGAGTTTGGCTCCAGGCTCCATGGGTGGGAAATGCTGGTTCCAAACTGGTCCTACACCCCACTCTGGTGGTTTAACCATGTAATAACCATATAACAATTACAGCACGGAAACAGGCCCTCTCGGCCCTTCCAGTCCGTGCCGACCATTTATTTTCCCCTAGTCCCATCTACCTGCGCTCAGACCATACCCCTCCGTTCCCTTCCCCGTCCACATACCTATCCACTTTACGTTTAAATGTTAAAATCGATCCTGCCTCCACCACTTCTGCAGGAAGATCATTCCACACAGCCACCACTCTCTGAGTAAAGAAGTTCCCCCTCATGTTACCCCTAAACTTCTGTCCCTTAATTCTCATGTCATGCCCTCTTGTTCGAATCTTCCCTGCCCTCAATGGGAAAAGCTTATCCACGTCAACTCTGTCTATCCCTTCCATCATTTTAAAGACCTCGATCAAGTCTGAGGAAAGACATCCTTGCCATAGAGGGGGTACAGAGAAGATTCACCAGACTGATTCCTGGGATGTCAGGACTTTCATATGAGGAAAGATTGGATAGACTCGGCTTGTACTCGCTGGAATTTAGAAGATTGAGGGGGGATCTTATAGAAACTTACAAAATTCTTAAGGGGTTGGACAAGCTAGACGCTGGAAGATTGTTCCCGATGTTGGGGGAGTCCAGAACAAGGGGTCACAGTCTAAGGATAAGGGGGAATTCCTTTAGGACCGAAATGAGGAAAACATTCTTTACACAGAGAGTGGTGAGTCTCTGGAATTCTCTGCCACAGAAGGTAGTTGAGGCCAGTTCATTGGCTATATTTAAGAGGGCGTTAGATGTGGCCCTTGTGGCTAAAGGGATCAGGGGGTATGGAGAGAAGGCAGGTACGGGATACTGAGTTGGATGATCAGCCATGATCCCATTGAATGGCGGTGCAGGCTCGAAGGGCCGAATGGCCTACTCCTGCACCTATTTTCTATGTTTCTATGTTTCTAAGTCCCCCCTTAACCTTCTGCGCTCCAAAGAATAAAGACCTAACTTGTTCAACCTTTCTCTGTAACTTAGTTGCTGGAACCCAGGCAACATTCTAGTAAATCTCCTCTGTACTCTCTCTATTTTGTTGACATCCTTCCTATAATTGGGCGACCAAAATTGTACACCATACTCCAGAATTGGTCTTACCAATGCCTTGTACAATTTTAACATTACTTCCCTACTCCTATATTCAATGCTCTGATTTATAAAGGCCAGCACACCAAAAGCTTTCTTTACCACCCTATCTACATGCGATTCCACCTTCAGGGAACTATGCACAGTTATTCCTAGATCCCTCTGTTCCACAGCATTCCTCAATTCCCTACCATTTACCATGTACGTCCTATTTTGATTTGTCCGGCCAAGATGTAGCACCTCACACGTATCAGCATTAAACTCCATCTGCCATCTTTCAGCCCACTCTTCCAAATGGCCCAAATCTCTCTGTAGACTTTGAAAATCTACTTCATTATCCACAGCACCACCTATCTTAGTATCATCTGCATACTTACTTATCCAATTTTCCACCCCATCATCCAGATCATTGATGTACATGGCAAACAACAGTGGACCCAACACAGATCCCTGAGGCACCCTACTGGTCACCGGCTTCCAACCTGACAAACAGCCATCCACCATTACTCTCTGGCATCTCCCATTCAGCCACTGTTGAATCCATCTTGCTGGCCAGCTCCCCTCTCACACAACGGAGGGAACTCGAAGGGCCACCAGGCCTCCTAATTTGGTCTCCGAATCTGAGGAAGGACATTCTTGCTATTCTTGCTGGGGTTCCTTGTACATCAGTCGCTGAGAGTAAGCGTGCAGGTACAGCAGGCAGTGAAGAAAGCCAATGGCATTTTTCACACAGAGGGTGGTGAATCCGTGGAATTCTCTGCCACAGAAGGTAGTTGAGGCCAGTTCAGAGGTTCACCTGCACCTCCTCCAACCTCATCTACTGCATCCGTTGCTCCAGATGCCAGCTGATCTACGTCGGTGAGACCGAGCGGAGGCTGGGCGATCGTTTCGCCGAACACCTCCGCTCGGTCCGCAATAACCAGCCCGACCTCCCGGTGGCTCAGCACTTCAACTCCCCCTCCCATTCCGTATCCGTATCCGACCTCTCGGTCCTGGGCCTCCTTCACGGCCAGAGTGAGCAACACCGCAAGTTGGAGGAACAGCACCTCATATTCCGCTTGGGGAGTCTGCATCCTCTGGGCTTAAACATTGAATTTTCTCAATTCTGTTAACCCAGGCTGCCTCCTCCCCTTCCCCACCTCTCCCTCAGCCCTCGGGCCCTGGCATTCCTTCTCTCTCTATCTCTCCCCCACCCAAGTCTCATTTTCACACCACAAACAGCTTACAATGGCCTGCTTCCTTTATCATCGATACTTTTTTGCGTATCTTTCATTCACTGTTCTTTATCTCTCCACATCACCGTCTATATCTCTCGTTTCCCTGTCGCCTCTCCCCTTCGCTCCTCAGATGCTGCTGCACCCGCTGAGTTTCTCCAGCCTTTTGTGTCCCCTCGATTCTCCAGCATCTGCAGTTCCTTCTTTAACACCATAGTCATCTTGTTGCGTCTCATTGTCTGTAACTCGTTTTCACCTAGCCCATGGCTAACAATAGCCTATCTCCCGAAGTCCCCGATGTTGGGGAAGTCCAGAACCAGGGGTCACACAGTTTAAGGATAAGGGGGAAGTCTTTTAGGACCGAGATGAGAAAAACAATTTTCACACAGAGAGTGGTGAATCTGTGGAATTCTCTGCCACAGAGGGTCGTTGAGGCCAGTTCATTGGCTATATTTAAGAGGGAGTTAGATGTGGCCCTTGTGGCTAAGGGGATCAGGGGGTATGGAGAGAAGGCAGGTACGGGATACTGCGTTGGATGATCAGCCATGATCATATTGAATGGCGGTGCAGGCTCGAAGGGCCGAATGGCCTCTACTCCTGCACCTATTGTCTATGTTTCTATGTTGGCCCCTATTGCGAGAGGATTTGAGCTTAGGGGAAACGAGGTCCTCCTGCAGTTGTACAGGGCCCTGGTGAGACCACACCTGGAGTATTGTGCGCAGTTTTGGTCCCCTAATTTGAGGAAGGACATCCTTGCTATTGAGGGAGTGCAGCGTAGGTTCACCAGGTTAATTCCCGGTAGACACAAAAAGCTGGAGTAACTCAGCGGGACGGGCAGCATCTCTGGAGAGAAGGAATGGGCGACGTTTCGGGTCGAGACCCTTGGGACTGGTGTCGGGGGAGTGGGAGGGACATAGATAGAATGTAGTCGGAGACAGTCGGACTGGTGGGAGAACCGGTCGGGGGGAGGGGATGGAGAGAGAGGGAAAGAACTGTTGGGGGGTCCAGAACCAGGGGGTGACAGTTTACGAATAAGGGGTTGGCCATTTAGGACTGAGATGAGGAAAAACGTTTTCACCCAGAGAGTTGTGAATCTGTGGAATTCTCTGCCACAGACGGCAGTGGAGGCCGATTCACTGGATGTTTTCAAGAAAGAGTTAGATTTAGCTCTTGGGGCTAACGGAATCAAGGGATATGGGGGAGAAGGCAGGAACGGGGTACTGATTGTGGATGATCAGCCGTGATCACATTGAATGGCGGTGCTGACTCGAAGGGCTGAATGGCAACTGACAACAGACAATAGGTGCAGGAGGAGGCCATTCAGCCCTTGGCTGATCGTCCCCAATCAATAACCCGTGCCTGCCTTCTCCCCATATCCCTTGACTCCACCAGCCCCTAGAGCTCTATCTAACTCTCTCTTCAATCCATCCAGTGACTTGGCCTCCACTGCCCTCTGTGGCAGGGAATTCCACAAATCCACAACTCTCTGGGTGGAAACAGTTTTTTCTCACCTCAGTCTTAAATGGCCTCCCCTTTATTCTAAGACTGTGTGGCCCCCGGTTCTGGACTCGCCCAACATTGGGAACATTTTTCCTGCATCTAGCTTGTCCGGTCCTTTTATCTATATTACTAAAAGTAAGATCTTGACCGCTTTTGACGCACTGCGATTTGATTTCCGAGAAAACGCCGTCACTTCCGGCTACCATTTTTGGCCACCTCGCTCAGAGCCACCCTCCGCCGGACTGGACCAGAGGATTTTTCCCATCGGTTAAAAATCAGAGAGATATTAATGTTTTGTAAACATTTGCCATTCTCTCTGCTGCCCCTGGAGGGGGGAGGGACTATAAAACCCGGAAGTGGTCTGCCTCACTCAGTCTCTGCAAGATGGAGGAAGCCAGAGGGTCACGCCTCCCTGAGCTCTGAATAACACTGAACACATGTCTACGCAACTGTGAGTGCCCTTAATGTGGGTTGAAAATGAAAATGTGGTTGGTTTGAAGTAAAAAGGCACTGCCTGCAAATGGTTGTTTGGGGGGGTTAGGGTTGAAGTGACATCTAGCTTGTCCAGTCCTTTTATAATTTTATATGTTTCTATAAGATCCCCCCTCATCCTTCTAAACTCCTGTGAATACAAGCCCAGTCTTTTCAATCTTTCCTCATATGACAGTCCCGCCATCCCAGGGATCAATCTGGTGAACCTACGCTGCACTGCCTCAATCACAAGGATGTCCTTCCTCAAATTAGGAGACCAAAACTGTACACAATACTCCAGACGTGGTCTCACCAGAGCCCTGTACAACTGCAGAAGAGCCTCTTTACTCCTGTACTGAAATCCTCTTGTTATGAAGGCCAACATTCCATGAGCTTTCTTCACTGCCTGCTGTACCTGCACGCCAACTTTCAGTGACCGATGTACAAGGACACCCAGGTCTCGCTGCACCTCCCCCTTGCCTAACCTAACCCCATTGAGATAATAATCTGCCCCCTTGTTTTTGCCACCAAAGTGAATAACCTCACATTTATCGAAGGGCCGAATGGCCTACTCCTGCACCTATTTTAGAAAATAGACAATGGGTGCAGGGGTCGGCCATTCGGCCCCTCGAACCCGCACCGCCATTCAATGTGATCATGGCTGATCATCCCCAATCAGTACCCCGTTCCTGCCTTCTCCCCATATCCCCTGATTCCGCTATCTTTAACAGCCCTATCTAGCTCTCTCTTGAAAGTATAGAAACATAGAAACATAGGAATTAGGTGCAGGAGTAGGCCATTCGGCCCTTCGAGCCTGTACCGCCATTCAATATGATCATGGCTGATCATCCAACTCAGTATCCTGTACCTGCCTTCTCTCCATACCCTCTGATCCCCTTAGCTACAAGGGCCACATCTAACTCCCTCTTAAATATAGCCAATGAACTGGCCTCAACTACCCTCTGTGGCAGAGAATTCCACAGATTCACCACTCTCTGTGTGAAAAATGTTTTTCTCATCTCGGTCCTAAAAGACTTCCCCCTTATCCTTAAACTGTGTGACCCCTTGTCCTGGACTTCCCCAACATCGGGGACTTCGGGAGATAGGCTATTGTTAGCCATGGGCTAGGTGAAAACGAGTTACAGACAATGAGACGCAACAAGATGACTATGGTGTTAAAGAAGAAACTGCAGATGCTGGAGAATCGAGGGGACACAAGAGGCTGGAGAAACTCAGCGGCTGCAGCAGCATCTGAGGAGCGAAGGAGATAGGCGACGTTTCAGGTCGAGACCCTTCTTCAGACTGATGGGAGGTTTGGGGGGGGGGGGGGGCGGGGAGAAGAAAGGAAACAGGAGGAGGAGGAGCCCGAGGGCTGAGGGAGAGGTGGGGAGGGGGAGGGGGCAGTCTGGGTTAACAGAATTGAGAAAATTCAATGTTCAAGCCCAGAGGATGCAGACTCCCCAAGCGGAATATGAGGTGCTGTTCCTCCAACTTGCGGTGTTGCTCACTCTGGCCGTGGAGGAGGCCCAGGACCGAGAGGTCGGATACGGAATGGGAGGGGGAGTTGAAGTGCTGAGCCACCGGGAGGTCGGGTTGGTTGTTGCGGACCGAGCGGAGGTGTTCGGCGAAACGATGGCCCAGCCTCCGCTTGGTCTCACCGATGTAGATCAGCTGGCATCTGGAGCAACGGATGCAGTAGATGAGGTTGGAGGAGGTGCAGGTGAACCTCTGTCGGACTTGGAATGACTGCTTGGGTCCCTGAAAGGAGTGGATGGGGGAGGTGTAGGGACAAGTGTAGCATCTCTTGCGGTTGCAAGGGAAAGTGCCCGGGGAAGGGGTGGAGCGGGAGGGAAGGGAAGAATTGACGAGGGAGTTGCGGAGGGAGCGGTCTTTGCGGAAGGCAGACAGGGGGGGAGATGGGAAGATGTGGCGAGTGGAGGGGTCACGTTGGAGGTGGGGAAACTGGCGGAGGACTATCTGTTGTATGCGCTGGCTGGTGGGGTGAAAGGTGAGGACCAGGGGGACTCTGCCCTTGTTGTGAGTGGGGGGATGGGGAGAGAGGGCAGTGTTGCGGGGTATGGAGGAGACCCTGGTGCGAGCCTCATCTATAGTGGGGGAGGGGAATCCCCGTTCTCTGAAGAACGAGGACATTTGCGATGACCTGGTGTGCAACAGGTCATCCTGGGAGCAGATGCGGCGTAGACGGAGGAATTGGGAATAGGGGATGGAGTCCTTACAGGAAGCAGGGTGGGAGGAAGAGTAGTCCAGGTAGCTGTGGGAGTCAGTTGGTTTGTAGTGGATGTCAGTCAGGAGTGTGTCACCTGCAATAGAGATGGTGAGGTCAAGGAATGGTAGGGAAATGTGGGAAATGGTCCAAGTATATTTGAGTGCCGGATGGAAGTTGGTGGTGAAATGGATGAAGTCAGTCAGTTGTGCGTGGGTGCAGGAGGTGACACCAAAGCAGTCGTCAATGTGAAATGTAAGGTAAGGAAGTGTGAGGTGTGAAAACAGGACAATGGGAATGGGGAGCGAGGGAAATGTGGAATAGATCGTCGTTAGCTGGGAGACGGAGACAACAAAGGAAAGAGAGATAGAATGTAGTCGGAGGCAGTGGGATTGGTCGGAAAACTGGGAAGAGGAGGGGGATGGAGGGAGAGGGAAAGCAAGGGGTTACTTGGAGTTGGGGAAGTCAATGTTCGCACCGCTGGGGTGTAAGCTGCCCAAGTGGAATATGAGGAGCTGTTCCTCCAATTTGCGCCTGTCCCACTGAGTTACTCCAGCACTTTGTGTCTATAGAAACATAGACACATAGACAACAGGTGCAGGAGTAGAGGCCATTCGGCCCTTCGAGCCTGCACCGCCATTCAATATGATCACGGCTGATCATCCAACTCAGTATCCCGTACCTGCCTTCTCTCCATACCCTCTGATCCCCTTAGCCACAAGGGCCACATCTAACTCCCTCTTAAATATAGCCAATGAACTGGCCTCAACTACCCTCTGTGGCAGAGAGTTCCAGAGACCCACCACTCTCTGTGTGAAAAAAGTCCTTCTCATCTCGGTCCTAAAGGATGTCGCCCTTATCCTTAAGCTGTGACCCCTTGTCCTGGACCTCCCCAACATCGGGAACAATCTTCCTGCATCTAGCCTGTCCAACCCCTTAAGAATTTTGTAAGTTTCTATAAGATCCCCCCTCAATCTCCTAAATTCTAGAGAGTATAAACCGAGTCTATGCAGTCTTTGTTCATAAGGCAGTCCTGACATCCCAGGAATCAGTCTGGTGAACCTTCTCTGCACTCCCTCTATGGCAATAATGTCCTTCCTCAGATTAGGAGACCAGAACTGTACACAATACTCCAGGTGTGGTCTCACCAAGACCCTGTACAACTGAAGTAGAACCTCCCTGCTCCTATACTCAAATCCTATCTTCGCTTTAAACCAGCTTCCGAGGGCAGCTACGGTGGCACAGCGGGTAGAGCTGCTGCCTCACAGCGCCGGAGACCCGGGTTCGATCCCGACTACGGGCGCTGTCTGTACGGAGTTTGCACGTTCTCCCCGTGGGGGTTTTTCCTCCGAGATCTTCGGTTTCCTCCCGTAGGTTAATTGGCTTTGGTGTAAATGTACAAATTGTCCCCCAACAAAATGTGCGTGTAGGATGGTGTTAGTGTGCGGAGATCGCTGGTCGGCGCGGACCCGGTGGGCCGAAGGGCCTGTTTCCGTGCTGTATCTAATTCCACCTGTAGTTGCTTCCTGAACACAAGGCATTGAGAGAATCTAGAGTGGTGCTCTACCACCCTCTGGTGGGTCCCTATTAAAGTGCGGGCAATCTCAGAGTCATGGAGTGTAGGGCTGACGAGAGTTCGATACCGACTACGGGTGCTGCCTGGGCGGAGTTTGCACGTTCTCCCCGTAACCTTGTGGGTTTTCTCCGGGTGCTCCGGTTTCCTCCCACACTGCAATGACGTGCAGGTTTGTAGGTTAGATCTAGACCCAAAACGCTGGAGCAACTCAGCGGGACAGGCAGCATCTCTGGAGAGAAGGAACGGGTGACGTTTCGCAGAAACATAGACAATAGGTGCAGGAGTAGGCCATTCGGCCCTTCGAGCCAGCACCGCCATTCATTGCGTCCCCAATCAATAACCCGTGCCTGCCTTCTCCCCATACCCCTTGACTCCACCAGCCCCTAGAGCTCTATCTAACTCTCTCTTAAATCCATCCAGTGACTTGGCCTCCACTGCCCTCTGTGGCAGGGAATTCCACAAATTCACAACTCTCTGGGTGAAAAAGTTTTTTCTCACCTCAGTCTTAAATGACCTCCCCTTTATTCTAAGACTGTGTGGCCCCTGGTTCTGGACTCGCCCTAAGGGCTAAATCTAACTCTCTGTTGAAAACATCCAGTGAATCGGCCTCCACTGCCCTCTGTGGCAGAGAATTCCACAGATTCACCACCCTCTGATTAAAGAAATTCCTACTCATCTCATAGAATCATAGAAAATAGGTGCAGGAGGAGGCCATTCGGCCCTTTGAGCCTGCACCGCCATTCAATGTGAACATGGCTGATCATCCAACTCAGTATCCCGTACCTGCCTTCTCTCCATACCCCCTGATCCCTTTAGCCACAAGGGCCACATCTAACTCCCTCTTAAATATAGCCAATGAACTGGCCTCAACTACCCTCTGTGGCAGAGAATTCCACAGACTCACCACTCTCTGTGTGATAAATGATCTTCTCATCTCGGTCCTAAAGGACTTCCCCCTTATCCTTAAACTGTGACCCCCTTGTCCTGGACTTCCCGAACATCTGGAACAATCTTGTTAAAGAAGGAACTGCAGATGCTGGAGAATCGAGGGTTACACAAAAAGCTGGAGAAACTCAGCGGGTACAGCAGCATCTAAGGAGCGAAGGAGATAGGCGACGTTTCGGGTCGAGACCCTCCTTCAGAACAATCTTCCTGCATCTAGCCTGTCCAACCCCTTAAGAATTTTGTAAGTTTCTATAAGATCCCCCCACAATCTTCTAAATTCCAGCGAGTACAAGCCGAGTCTAACTAGTCTTTCCTCATATGGAAGTCCTGCCATCCCAGGAATCAGTCTGGTGAACCTTCTCTGTACCCCCTCTATGGCAAGAATGTCTTTCCTCAGATTAGGAGACCAAAACTGTACGCACTTGGGTAAATCCGGAAGGAAGGCGATAGCATCCCAAAAAAGCAGTACAGTTTTCGCCAGGAGATGGGAAGAGCTGTGTTTAATGCTGTTACATTTAATACGGTACAGATACTGACAACTTGAAGTTCATTTTCCGATAGGTCTTTGACAATAATTGAGATATAGGACCACTAACGGTGCTTAATGTACCTTCCCTATTTGCTGCAGAGAATTGGATCCACTCTATCGGGCTCACCCTGGATATCGAGTTTGTAAAGGATCATTAACACAAGTTCCCCCAGGACAAGTACAGGGCAGTACGGGATACTGACATTGTGCTGGCAATGTTTTGCCGGGGACTCCTGCTACATCCTAGCTTTGGCCAACTCATAAGGTGGTTATCCTCATGGTGCTGGTCTAAGCACAACGGGTCCAGTCACTACATAATTGTGACTGGACAGGATGGTTACATCTGCAAATCATATTATATTATGTTCTAATGAAGTAGAGCAGAAGGGGAGTCAGGTCCCCAAATTAGTTTCATGACAGATTCAGGGACCTTCAGTTACGTGAGGTCACACATTCACAACAATATGTCAAGGTCACCAAGAGCCCAGAGGCTCTGAACTAGCAATGTTGTTAGTTCCGAAAAGGCTTTATAAGAAGGTGTCAGTTCAGACCAATCCCCAGGTGGTTTGGTTTACGTAGGAGTAGATACGAATGAAATCACTCCACCAGGTCTGCAACAACATCAGCAGCCAGGGTTATTTACATTCCGCTGGACCACATCCCAGCGGCTGCAGGACGGCCGAACGAGCGAAGCTTCCAAACACTTATAATAACCCGTTGTCAGACCAGGTTTTTTTTTACCAACTGTAATTTACATCCAGTTGTGTTGAACTCGGTTTTCGCTTGCATCGGTTGTTTCGACAATAATCGACCGGACACCTGGGTTGGTTTAAACGTACGTTTATGCGGCAGAAGTCTTTACAATCTCAATGCCTTCATTCGTAATGTCTTATATACTTTTAATGCTACGGTTTATGCCTCGCATATT
Source organism: Raja brachyura (assembly GCA_963514005.1). The sequence goes on along the minus strand of CAUPSL010001573.1, from coordinate 5,099 downwards.
ACCCAATTTAGCAACAGACACGTACACAATGGACAAGATAGCAGGCACAATCACATGGGGAGATGTTATTTAGTGGAACAATACTAGGGCTAAGACAGGTACATTCCTCCGACTTTCCTGCGCGACGGTTTGCATGTTCCTCAGCCTTCTGGTCACCAGCCATCTCAGTCAGACGGGTGCGGGGAATACCAAAGTCGGGACTACGCAGCAACAGCAGGGCCATGTCTACTTCTCATGGCCACAACTTCCTGAAACCTACAGCCACGATAGTCAGCAACTTTCATTCAAGATTTACATTCACAATGGCCGTGGGGGGAGTAGCTATTCCTGAAGGTTACGCAAAAAGCTGGAGAAACTCAGCGGGTGCAGCAGCATCTAAGGAGCGAAGGAGATAGGCGACGTTTCTGGTCGAGACCCTTCTTCAGACTGGTCAGGGATCAGGGAAACGAGAGATATAGACAGTGATGTGGAGAGATAAAGAACAATGAATGAAAGATATGCAAAAAAGTATCGATGATAAAGGAGACAGGCCATTGTAAGCTGTTTGTGGTGTGAAAATGAGAAGCTAGTGCGACTTGGGTGGGGGGGGGGGGGGAGATGGAGAAGGAATGTCAGGGCCCGAGGGCTGAGGGAGAGGTGGGGAGGGGGAGGGGGCAGCCAGGGTTAACAGATTTGAGAAAATTCAATGTTTAAGCCCAGAGGATGCAGACTCCCCAAGCGGAATATGAGGTGCTGTTCCTCCAACTTGCGGTGTTGCTCACTCTGGCCGTGGAGGAGGCCCAGGACCGAGAGGTCGGATACGGATACGGAATGGGAGGGGGAGTTGAAGTGCTGAGCCACCGGGAGGTCGGGCTGGTTATTGCGGACCGAGCGGAGGTGTTCGGCGAAACGGTCGGCCAGCCTCCGCTTGGTCTCACCGATGTACATCAGCTGGCATCTGGAGCAACGGATGCAGTAGATGAGGTTGGAGGAGGTGCAGGTGAACCTCTGTCGGACTTGGAATGACTGCTTGGGTCCCTGAAAGGAGTGGAGGGGGGAGGTGAAGGGACAAGTGTAGCATCTCTTGCGGTTGCAAGGGAAAGTGCCCGGGGAAGGGGTGGAGCGGCAGGGAAGGGAAGAATTGACAAGGGAGTTGCGGAGGGAGCGGTCTTTGCGGAAGGCAGACAAGGGGGGGAGATGGGAAGATGTGGCGAGTGGAGGGGTCACGTTGGAGGTGGCGAAACTGGCGGAGGACTATCTGTTGTATGCGCCGGCTGGTGGGGTGAAAGTTGAGGACCAGGGGGACTCTGCCCTTGTTGTGAGTGGGGGTATGAACCTGGTCGTTGCAGTCTTCAGGCTCCTGTACCTTCTACCTGAAGGTAGCAGGGAGACGAGTGTGTGGCCAGGGTGGTGTGGGTCCTTTATGATGCTGCCAGCCTTTTTGAGGCAGCGACTGGCGATAGATCCCCTCGACGGAAGGGAGGTCAGAGCCGATGACGGACTGGGCAGTGTTTACTACTGTTTTGGGGTCTTTTTCCCACCGGGGCGCTCGAGTTGCCGAACCAAGCCACGATGCAACCGGGTCAGCAAGCTCTCTACTGTGCTCCTGTAGAAGTTAGAGAGAGTCCTCCTTGACAGACCGACTCTCCGTAATCTGAATTCCACACTGAACACACAGCCCCCGTATAACACTAGATTGTGAAACAATGCACATTGTGACTTGACGTTTTTCTTGCTGTTCTTGCCATTTTCATTATTGTTACTTATTTACCTGATACGTCGGGCAGTGCACCAGAAATATCGTTGCATGTTTTTACAATGATAATCAAGTGTTTCATTACTAATATTATTGAACCTATAGCCTCTGGTTCTTGATTCCCCGACTCGAAGATTAGTTTGAGAAAGAACTGCAGACGCTGGAAAATTCGCAGGTAGACAAAAATGCTGGAGAAACTCAGCGGGTGAGGCAGCGTCTGTGGAGGCGACGTTTCGGGTCCAGACCCTTCTTCAGACTGATGTGTGGGGGGGGGGGGGGGGCGGCGGGAAGAAGGAAGGAAGAGGCGGAGACAGCGGGCGGTGGGAGCGCTGCGAAGGGGAGGGGAAGGAGGGAGAATGCAGGGACTACCTGAAATTGGAGAAGTCAATGTTCGTACCGCTGGGGTGTGGACTGCCCGAGCGGAATATGAGGCCCTGCTCCTACCAACCCACCGCAAAGTGGAGGAGCAGCACCTCATATTCCGCTTGGGTAGTCTGCCTGAGATACAGCGTGGAACCAGGCCCTTCGGCCCACCGAGACTATCCCGCACACAATTCACATTTATACCGAGCCACCACAGATTCGCCACCCTCTGGCTAAAGAAATTCCTCCTCACCCCCTTTTTTTTTTTGAGGCTGTGCCCTCTGATCCTAGACTCTCCCACTAGTGGAAACATCCTCTCCACACCCACTCTATCCGGGCCTTTCACTATTCGGTGAGTTTCAATGAGGTCCCCACTCATCCTTCTAAACTCCAGCGAGTACAGGCCCAGCGCCGACAAACGCTGATCATATGTTAACCCACGCGGTCACGGGGAGAACGTACAAACTCCGCACAGACAGCACCCAAAGGATTGTTTCAGAAAGAACTGCAGACGCTGGGAAAATCGCAGGTAGACAAAAATGCTGGAGAAACTCAGCGGGTGAGGCAGCGTCTGTGGAGGCGACGTTTCGGGTCGAGACTGATGTGGGGGGGGGGGGGGGGGGGGCGGGAAGAAGGAAGGAAGAGGCGGAGACTGTGGGTGGTGGGAGCGCTGGGAAGGGGAGGGGAAGGCGGGAGAAAGCAGGGACTACCTGAAATCGGAGAAGTCGATGTTCGCACCGCTGGGGTGGGCAGCGCCTGCGGGAGGAAACCGGGGACACGGGGAGAACGTGCAAACTCCCTATGGGCGGCAACTCTACCGCTCTGAATAGGAGGGAGAGAGAGAGAGAGAGAACTGTCGGCGATGGAGCCAGCATCGCTAGACATTTGAACGCAAGTTGGAGGAACAGCACCTCACATTCCACATGGGCAGCTTACAACCCCCCCAAGCTCCCCTTTCTTCCCAATGAAAGACCCCCCCCTCCTCCTCATGTCACCTGATCCCTCCCCCAAGCGCCTATTACCCCCCCTCCCCCTCCCCCTACAATCCGTGCCCTGTCAATCCTCCAGCTTCACAATTCCCAACTCTGCAATCCCTTCGGGTGTAAACACAAATGCTGGAGAAACTCAGCGGGTGAGGCAGCATCTATGGAACGTAGGAACAGGTGGCGTTTCGGGTCGAGACCCTTCCTCAGGTCGCCTATTTCCTTCCCTCCGTAGATCCTGCCTCACCCGCTGAGTTTCTCCAGCATTTGTGTCCACCTTCGATTTTCCCAGTGTCTGCAGTTCTTTCTGGAACAGTCCTTTGGGTGCTGTCTGTGCGGAGTTTGTACGTTCTCCCCGTGACCGCGTGGGTTAACCCACGATGAGCCTTTGTCGGCGCTGGGCCTGTGCTCGCTGGGGTTTAGAAGGATGAGGGGGGACCTCATTGTAGCGTACCGAATAGTGAAAGGCCCGGATAGAGTGGATGTGGAGAGGATGTTTCCACTAGTGGGAGAGTCTAGGACCAGAGGGCACAGCCTCAGAATTAAAGGACGTTCCTTTGGGAAGGAGATGAGGAGGAATTTCTTCAGCCAGAGGGCGGTGAATCTGTGGGATTCTATGCCACAGACGGCTGTGGAGGCCACAAGTCAGTGAATCTGTGGAACCCATTGCGGGACTGTCATATGCTGAGAGAATGGAGCGGCTGGGCTTGTACACTCTGGAGTTTAGAAGGATGAGAGGGGATCTCATTAAAACATATAAGATTGTTAAGGGCTTGGACACGCTAGAGGCAGGAAACATGTTCCCGATGTTGGGCGAGTCCAGAACCAGGGGCCACACACACACACACACAGTTTAAGAATTAAGGGGTGAGCCATTTAGAACGGAGACAAGGAAACACTTTTCCTCACAGAGAGTGGTGAGTCTGTGGAATTCTCTGCCTCAGAGGGTGGTGGAGGCCGGTTCTCTGGATGCTTTCAAGAGAGGCTCTTAAAGATAGCGGAGTCGGGGGATATGGGGGAGAAGGCAGGAACGGGGTACTGATTGGGGATGACCAGCCGTGATCACATTGAGTGGCGGTGCTGGCTCAAAGGGGCCGAATGGCCTCCTCCTGCACCTGTTGTCTATTGTCACAGACGGCTGGGTGTGTTCAAAGCAGAGATTGATAGACTGTTGATTAGTGCGGGTGTCAGGGGTTATGGGGAGAAGGCAGGAGAATGGGGTTAGGAGGGAGAGTTAGATCAGCCACGATCGAATGGTGGGCCAAACGGGATTATGAACATCAAGTTAATTATAAACTTATGAAGGCCTTTGGACTATCTTTGATCGGACTGCACTGGACTCTATCTAGCATTGAACGGTATTCATGTTATTCCCTTTATCGTGTATCTGTATACTGCAGACGGCTCGATTGTAATCACGTGTTGTCTTTCCGCTGGCTGGTTAGCTCGCAACAAAAAGCCTTTCCCTGTACCTCGGTACACGGGACGATAGACTAAGCTCAAACTCAAACTAGCCCAATGTGACATCGACAATGGTGATGGTGGTGACAGGGGCACCCTCGGGTGCCAGGGTGGGTGCTGCCCTTCATAGTGTGTGATACAGTGTGGAGTCAGGCCCTTCGGCCCGACCTGCCCGTACCGACCAACATGTCCCAGCTACACTAGTCCCGCCTGCCTGCGTTTGGCCCGTATCCCTCCAAACCCGTCCTATCAATAGACAACGGACAACAGGTGCAGGAGGAGGCCACTCGGCCCTTCGAGCCAGCACCGCCATTCAATGTGATCATGGCTGATCGTCCCCAATCAGTGCCCTGTTCCTGCCTTCTCCCCATATCCCCATATCGTCTCTGAAATTCCCTGCCACAGAAGGTAGGTGAGGCCAGTTCATTGGCTATATTTAAGAGGGAGTTAGATGTGGCCCTTGTGGCTAAAGGGATCAGGGGGTATGGAGAGAAGGCAGGTACGGGATACTGAGTTGGATGATCAGCCATGAACATATTGAATGGCGGTGCAGGCTC